>JAARMF010000345.1:76596-97875 GCA_022844705.1 Toxascaris leonina | reverse complement strand
CCCCCCCCCCCCCCCCCCCCCCCACAAAGCTATCGGTGAGATCTCCCGAAATTGCCACAAAATGTGAAAATGCTGAGGCTTTCGTGGAAACAATTTCTGAAAGGATGAATATCCTGCACAAACAACAACTCTGTTCCTGTAGATAGAAAAGCTCTTGTCCTATTTCTACGTCTCGTCTACGAGTTACTTTCTATACAGCCACAGTTCAAGTGCTATTAGACGTTAAATCCACTGCATCTTCGGGCTTATACATTCTGGACGCTTACCCTTAACCGGCTATCTTCCCTAATCTCCAAAGCGCTCATGTAGGCATTCGAGAATCGAGCAGTTATCTAATTCTGGGTTATTGAACCACGGAAATTCCCGAATTAAAATGAGCATCTTCAAACTTTCGGGCTTTTGGGCGACCGATTTTCCGCTGCTTGGCCAATGCTCAACACTGCCGATAAGTGGAGAACAGTGCCAAGAGAAAAGGCATCAACGACTCACCCGGATGAAGTGAATTGGTCACGTCGACGATTTCTTGCATAGGCGTTAGCCCAAAGGTAGGGCCAATACGCACATCCGTTAGAGGTGCGAATGTAATTGGAGCCTGTGAAAGGGCAAATCGTTGACGGGAACTTTGATGGAGCGCACGCTAGGTCGGGAATGTGCAACTCATGAACTCCCAAGCACGATTAGGATCGCTACTGCTCTTCCAATCAACCGGTGAGACATCTGATAATCGATCGCTGACCTGAAAACGAGCCGCTTCGATTTTATTAAATCGCAATATGTTTATATCTCTTGTTGCGGCCATCAGTTGTAGGTACTCGAAGAATGAAAATGCAGCACACACGCAATATGAGCTTTTTCAAGGTGGTGCCACAAGCAGATTCGTCCGCCATGCGTGAGGAATTGAAATGCGCACTAAGTGGCAACTCTACGTTGTCTCTCCTCATCCACGAAAAAACAACAAATTTTCATGGAAATTACAAACGCCTAAGTGCAGCAGTGCAATACAACCAACGATAACAATGATCACTAAAATACTTAGCTGACCCATCACTTCGTTTATGTCGACAACAATCTACCTGGTCATGGTACGAATGCTGAGAAATTTTTATGTATTATGTAACGGCTCGTGGGATGTCAAAAGCTATAGAATTTCGAGTTCATTGAGGAGAACATTTCTGACGACTTCTGGGCTTTCAAGCTAACCGGAGCTCTGAGGCATCAAACGTCATCAGAGACATTCGCGCTGTCCATGGAGAAGAGCTATGGCCAAACCTACTGCTGGAAAATGGCTTTCACATTTTACTGAAGGGATTTTTGACTTCACCATCTTCCCACAATGCACATGCCCCTGCACGCTCGATGAACACAAAACGGACGCTTTGACTCTCCGGAAAAGGAATGAGAATCAGCGTATGGTACGGAGCGTAAGCACTCAATAATAGTTCGAGGATGCCATTTAATGACGGAAGTATGAAAACGTCCTGTAGAGGCTGTTTAAATCGTTTACTTTTCTTCCTACATCATTCACTTTTGAATCTCTTTAACAGGTGATGAGGAACTTCGATGTTAAGCAGTTGCGAAGCATAGGCAGACATAGTAACCTCTGGTCTCTGTGGGCTTTGGACTCTGATGAAAAGATTCTGAATTGTGATGGAAATCGAGAACATGCCATAGCTCTTGGCATGAAAAAATTCCTCCATCAACCGTTATACTACATGGCTAGTTACTCCGTGATAACAATTGCCTTGTATCACCATCGAGTAGACGAAACTTTTGCTCAGAGCCACTCGTGAATAAATTAGGCTCTTGTAAATTGGCCTGAACTTAACGAAGGATGAGGCGGGAGAGGTAGAATTGTCTATGCATAACTGAAAGCAATATGCATCGAAGAGTAACAAAACCATTCTCATGTTTGCATAAGGAGTGCATATTCAAACGGCTGATTGATGTATAGCATTTTCACAAAAGGCAGAAACTGATATGCAATAAAACTATAAAATAGGCACTTTACGATGTGCTTACTATACTATCGTAAAGCTCGATGATATACAGAAATTTGTGAAAAATTCTAGAATAAATCGGTGAAACTAGGCGTAAACGAATCGCTTCTTCACCTCAACCTAACTACGTGCCACAAGCAACTTCTACATCTCGGCCAGCGAGTGCAACTCTGTGCTTATGCAAATTGAGCACTGTCCCAGGTTCGGATCTTATCCATCAACAGAAATGACCATTTGCGAAGCACTCATGGTCATTTCTACCATTCAATACTAATATCAATATCGACAAGAATAACAATGACAAAAGCAAGCGAAATGAACTGAACATTTAGCGTAACAATTCGCTTTCCTCAATATTTAATTCTCAAATCTTATCGAATGTTGTACTAAAATTAACAGTGTTGCACCAATAGAGTCCAGCGATTTGTAAGAGCTCCTCCTCCACAAAACGTACTCCATCAACGTTTAGTATCTCAGCAATTTCAACTTCGATTCCTATGAAATAGATCAGTATATAATGCATCAATATTTGGCGGCATCAAAAGAATGATATATCATCACAATTACACATCTAGTAAAGACTATAACGGCAAATGCCTTTCATTTAAGCCCGTTAGAATACACACATGGCTAGATCGTTTCGTCAACGCATGTACTTCCAACACTCCCAACCCATAAGTGTTTTATATTTTGATAACAACACGAATAAACGACATTTCAAAGAGGAAAAAAAAAAGAGAATAAATCACTTGAAAAAGTTTGCGAAGATGCCAAATTTGAGGACAGCACGAGAGAATGAATGTAGACAGGCGATAGCACCAAGAAATACAATCACATGCAGATAGATGGTAACCGATATAAAAGACAGTCAAGCAAGCAGATTCGGCGCCTCTCCGACCAACACAAAGTAGAAGAGAGAAAGCAAACATGCGACAATGCGAAAAACAGCCAAAGTAACGCCTGTAATCGCCGATGCATTCAATGCATGAAGCAAATACCTTTGTTGAAACGTTTCTGGACACATCTCAGTACTTCAGCAACGGATATGTGCCATTGAAAAAAAAAAGCTAAATGATCTTCACTGAAAAAGCACTGAAAGCTCAATTGCCACTTTGGTATTTTCATTCATACCATTCATCTTTCTATCGCTACAGACTTTTTGCTACGATTAAATGAATAGTGTATCTGCAATGATTGGTCAGAATTGCGGCCTAATTAATTCAACACTTTCGCCTAAAAACCGTTGCAAGTCAAGCTTTTCATGCCTCATCGACAATATAAAACAGCAGCAAGCCGCATTATGTCGAAATGCATAGTCTTCCGAGTATTGGATTTCTGATGTGATCGATGTCATCGAAAAAAATGCAACAAACAACTTCAGCATCCGTCTACAAGCACTTTACCAATCCGGTAATGCATGCTAGATATATCCCACACGTACGTGGAAACAATGTGAAATTTTCAAAGCAGAGCTGTAAATTTATCGATGAGAGAACGAAATTTCATTTACGCAATAAAAATCAACCAAAAGAAATGTTTGCTAAATTATAGTTGAATTAAGGACAAAAAAAAAATGAGTGGAAATGCTCAAATTTTGAGTGATCTGACTCAAAACTTCTATTTATATTTTAAAAAGTCATAGGTGATTTTTTGTTCCTTGAAAACGTCCTGCAAGCATATTATCCGTCATCGTTTTTTTTCACATTTCTTAAGCATATATCATCGTCATATTTGAAGCATGCCATGTAAAGTGTCAAATGTTCAAACAAACAATCGAATGTTTAGAAGTTCATCTACGTTCGGGCTTTTTCTAGTGCAAGCGAGGGTTTAACGCGATATTTTTTGATGTGCTAGGGGAGAAGAGGTAAGGAGGAGTTGTACAACATTGCAAATGNAAAAAAAAATGAGTGGAAATGCTCAAATTTTGAGTGATGTGACTCAAAACTTCTATTCATATTTTAAAAAGTCATAGGTGATTTTTTGTTCCTTGAAAACGTCCTGCAAGCATATTATCCGTCATCGTTTTTTTTCACATTTCTTAAGCATATATCATCGTCATATTTGAAGCATGCCATGTAAAGTGTCAAATGTTCAAACAAACAATCGAATGTTTAGAAGTTCATCTCTATTCGAGCTTTTTCTAGTGCAGGCGAGGGTTTAACGCGATATTTTTTGATGTGCTAGGGGAGAAGAGGAAAGGAGGAGTTGTAGAACATTGCAAATGATACTCGCACAACTTTTACCGATAGGAATAAAGTATAGGAAGTGCTGAAAACAGTTTTCTGAAAACAAAAAAGAGAATATTTTCAACTCGATTATATTTCTTGCGATCAATCGGCGATCGATGTTTGCAATCCATTTTCTTGCAATGCAACTGAAAAGAGCATGCTTCTTCCGAGAATATCCTTCTGGCTTGCACCCTTCGCATGAAATATCCAATAAATTACAGAGCTAATGATGCTAAATATTATGAAATACGCTATATTAATATTCCATGTTCAACGATGACAATCACTTTCTTGTGCACTGTGCTCAAAGTGTAGTCAGGAACATTTTCACTGGAAGCAGGACTGAAAATAATTGGCTGAATGCATGAATAAGTATCACAAGCAGAACTGGCATCACTCTTACAGTTAAAGAATTACCGATCGATGATATTAACCACTATGCGATAAGGCTAGCTTAAGGCACATTCAGTCTGGCAAAGGTTTTGTGTACCCAATTCTCAGACTGTGGTCGAATAACCGGTAAAAAAAAGCATTATTTAAAAAGAATAGAGCAATAAAGGTGAAGTAAATCACAAGTAAATAACAAGCAGAAGCATCGACCAGATGAAGTACGAGTCCAGCGTTATGGCTAGTTGTTGACTAGCGACACAATGTGCCCTTGTGACGAAAAATTTCGACGTTTCATGAAGGATCGCCGTAACACAAAGGAGACCGACTTGCACGAGTAAAATGTGACAAAGAAAGCGACAAATGCACACGCCTTTTCTTCTCCATAACGTCGCTAAGAGTGCTAGGCAATGTGAACGGCTTCCACCACATATCCGGTGCAGCTTCTCGACGGAACAATTGCTATTGTTGAATGTGAGTGAGGAAAACGTGAAATATTTTGAAAAAAAAAAGAGCATATTCTTTGGCGCTTGAAATTAAACTTGGTAAGGAAATCTTGCTGGAACAAATTTTTGGAACAAAACCTCCAAATATTTGCCCTCTTTCGTCAGTTTTCCGTTAACAACTGTAGATCGCATATATGCATGTAAAAATAAATCCACCACAGACCCATACTTAAGAAAAAGAGGTTTCGCATGGCGAAGAACTATTTTGCTTGGAGAATCTGAAAAAAGGCATATTTTTTCAAGCTGAGTGAAAATACACCTATCTGAGAGGTTTTTTTGTACATTAGCTGCCCTGAAAACACCACTAATATACGGTATATATTTAGTCGAGGTGGGTTTAACAATACGTCGCGAATGCCACATATAGTACCAAAAAACGCCATAAACTTCACAAAACAATATGATGAGCCCCAAATAATTGTGCTTTCCGAAAAGTCTGAAAGAATATGCGGGGTTCAGAGAGGAAATATCACAACTGCCATGACGTGATTTTTTAAATGACCGCAGAAATCAGTGTAATATCTCTTAAATTAACGTTGTTGTGGGCATTAAGAAAGCGACTAAGTGCTTAATTGTGCAAATATATGTGTTTTAAAAGCAACATTGCAGCTAGAGAACCTCAATTCCATAGAACAAACGCATCCTCTGCTGCACTGATAAAACAATGCTACACTAGGGCCGTCTTTCTCCAAAAGTTTGCAAGAGACAAACAAACATTTTTTAGCACTTGTTCACAGAAGCGATTATTAGCTGAGAAAAAAGAATCACCAATAAGATCATCCTCCTGCAACGTTCATGCCAGCTAGTTGGTATGAAGCAAACCAGTCGTAGGTCGTCATCTCAATAACCGTTTCATCAACGTTGTAAGTACAACCGTTGATACCTCGATGTGATCCGGCAAATTGGCATTCGTCAACTCGATTGCATCTTTTCGTTAAATACAACAAATTAAGAGTATTAAAATGTTCACGACAAGGCGCACTAAATCCATCTAGACTCTTCAGCAAAATTTTAATTTTGCGCTTCAAAAGATGACTCGATTTTCGAATTTTCAATCTTACGCTGATGAATTTCGATATGGCCGATTCATATTTTGATACGAATTAGAATTTTTTTGTGAAGTTTGCCGGTATTTCCGTATGGGATGAGGTTTTCTTCGAGAAGTTGAGGTTATTTCCGGTGATGTTCATTTTTTTGGAGCAAAAGTTTTTTTTGGCAACTCCACCCTGTCGAGTTTCATTGATTTCTCTTCCAATTATCTCTGCGCACTGTATATTTGCTTGTCCTCATATTATAAACCAGTTTCCAGAACACTTACGTCCTTCATCTTAAGCTTATAGATGAATAGAAACCAGTTGGATGCTTACATATCTTCACTTTCTTTCAGGTAAACTGCTCCCTTCATTTTGAGTGCGTCGATCAACTATGTGCAAAGGCTAGTCTTATTGGCTGGGCACAGAAGTAGCTCAAACACCGCATAGAAACGGATGGGGACAGGTGTAGGGAGAAAGGTTGAGAGGAGATTATCAAGGCTTTTCTGCTTGTAACTGTTGCTCTTGAAATAATGATGCCGCGATGAGAGGTATATCATTTCCGACTTGTATGAACATATGCGGCCGCAGTGTTGCCATTGTGCCGNATGCGGCCGCAGTGTTACCATTGTGCCATAGTTTTCGACGTTTCCTAGCCTTGTGTATTGCAGCTAAAAATCTTTACTGATAGTGGTAGAAATCATGCACGAAAATTTTTCAGATCTTTTCATGTTTTTACTATATTCCCTGAATTAGTTTTCATCCAGGAATTTTGTATTTTTAGCATCCGTATTCCAGACATCGTTTCATGAATAGATGATAGCTGAGCAAAAGTGAGAGCCTAGAAGGTGCACATTGATTAAGGATAGCGGTTTATTATCTAGTACTGCATGTTTGATCTTTTTCATGCCGTTGTTGATCCCTTCTTTGTTGTCTACTGTGGTCAGTTGTTGTATTACTTTTGTATATAACAGATTGGGTCATCATAGCAATGACTGATTCTCCGTGTGATCAGGTGAGATGAATAAATTTGCTTGTGTTCGCATGAACAGACTGAAGGGATCGAAGATCAATAACTTAAATAGTAATAGCATGAGGGGATGCGATTTTAAAAGAGTTAATATTTGCGACCCTGCAGAGTATCCTCACGCAACGCATCATCGTCGACTATGTTTCTTCCACTCTCATATAATCATTGTATGACGAGACACCATCACTGTGTTAGATTGTTGCCGATTACTTCTAGATTAGATTCTCTTAGAAGTGCTAAATAATATGATTGGGCGTGATGAATATTAATTCAGGGAGTGAATGGTTGCGCACTTGCGTGAGTTTTGATGTTTATGCGCATAGCTCAGTTAGTTGGCAGATCTGCAAAATAGACAGGTTTATAGGCACATGCTTCAAATGCAATCTCCTAGCGTAGTTCTTATTACCATAAGAGAATACGAATGCGAAATGATCTCACAAGAATAGGTTGTAATCACATGTCAAGGTGACAATATTGTTCACAATTCAAAGTCACCTTTATCGCTGTATGAGTTGTTATGAAATTTTTGTTTCAAAAGCAAAATAAGAAAAGCTCGAAACTTGTAACGAGATAAAAAGAATAAATGAACGCGACCACATTGAAAGTGATTGCGAGAGCAAAAACACTGCACGCCGAGACGGGATTAATTCCACACTCATGCGACCGGAAACGGGAAGAAATTATAAACTGAATTCAGGTTATTACCACTTGGACTGCAATGATGTGATAACTTGGTTACTGCTTCGTGTAGTTGGTATTCTGCGAACATTCTGAACACGATCACATTCGTGTGCTAACGCATGACGTCATTTCCGCTCACTCTGCAACCAAATCTTTTAAAGCACTTGCAACACCTTTCATGACGAAAAATTAATGTGACAAAAGAAATCGCTCTGCAGCAAAGTTGAAAAGCAACGTTACTTTCCCTTCCGAAATATTTCTGTGAAGATATTTTGCTGAGTTGTTTTCCCTCTGTAACAACCGCTCATCTTTTTTTCATTGGAATTTCCCTACGACTCCATCCCATCGATTCGATCGATTCTTCTCTGTTGGATAGGACCCTGAAATGACCATCATTTCATAGTTGATCGCGGCGTATTCCAAAGAGAAAGTTGAAGTGAGTTTTTCATAGGTGTTGTTGTGTTTTCTATTGAATTGTTTAGGTGTCAGCTAACGTTGCATATTAATATTGGTTCAGCTTAAATGGCAGAAGAGAGCGAAACGTCAGAAGAGACACGTGATACGATCGAAAATACGCTACGCAATCTACAGAATGCAAAGCAGTTCGCCTTCGATATTGGCTCATCGCTTGTCAAAATCGCATATTCGTCAAGTGTTTCAAGAACAAAGACTAATTACGACAAAACGGTTAATATCACATTGCTGTTCTTTTGAGATTCTTTTCTTTTTGTTTTGTTAGTGCAGGGTGATAGTACCGTAAAGCGCTAAGTTCGCATTCCCACAGTTTAATATTCGCGCTTCTAAAAGAATGATTTATGTTCGAATCGAAGTAAAGTTGAAGATTTCTTGCAGAAAACTTTTATTTTTTAGAACGACGTATAGAAAATATCGTCTGTAAAGAAGACTGTATTTTAGAGTTTATTTCGCCGGTCTGGCTGTTGCAGTTTGTCATCTCATCAATTCGTGCATTCTGAGTTGCTTGGATTGTGAGAGAAAAATCGGGCTGGCCACAGGTCATTGTACAATTAGGTAAATGTTTGTATCATTTATGAGGTACAGATTTTGATCCGCCAATTGCGGCTCTATGGATGGTTATTATTTTTGTCGTTAAAGTCAACAGAAGTTGTAGCTTTCGATTAACGCGTCAGGCGTTATCTCATCTGATGGCATTCGGTTAGTTCGATGATCATTGAGATTGCAGATGCGGAAGCACGGCTCGTCGGTGATGCGTCTCCATTTCATCCAGTTTCATATAAAGAAGTTTCGAGAATGTCTTGACTTCATCCAGAAAGTTTGTTTTAGTCATCACCACTTTTGTGATTATGCCTGAGGGTATTTAGACAGCGTCATCAGCAAAATATGATGCTGCTAAAGGTGAGAAGAGGGTGGGGAATGGACGATATCGTCGAATTTAATAAAAGGAAGGGGGAGGGGAATGGGAGATGGTGGTATGGACGCATGCTGTGAACGCTTGCAAAAGCGGTGCAGTTTTTTTTTCTCTCCTTCACTTTATCATACAACAGCTATAAATTGCGAAGCATCTTGCTGATGGGTTTGTTTGTTGAGAGAGGACGTTGCTTGCATGTTTTTAATTTTTGCCTCAAGTATATTCTGATAGTGATTAATTGTAGAAAAGAGTGCATGTGAAGTTGCTCGAAGCATTTGTTTCAGGAGTGCGGTCCTTTGCGTGTGAAGTCGGCAGTTTGTACGGGTAGCGGTACAACTCAATATCAAGACGTTATTGCGAAGGCACTCGGAGTTGAGTGAGTTGATGTACATTAAACGAGCTGACATTCAAGAGGACGGTAGAAAGGGGGCGGTTAATGTCACCGACAATTTTATAACTCTTCTGACCTGAAGCGTACAATTTCAGAATCTCTTATAAAATAAGAAGGGATTCCGCCATAGAATTTACGAAATTGGGTCGTTGAGGTCCTTCGCTTCTCCTTCTCTACTCTATTTCCTTTCAGTAGCCCTCGACATTCTCTTCCATCGAATTTGGCTGGAATGCACACGATGCATATTTTGCAGTAGATAGTTAGCACATATCCATTGCACATAAATTTTTCCAATTAAGGTTTGACTTTCGCTTCAGAAATGAGTTATTGGTTGCGAGAAATTGCGTTGAAAAACGATTGAACTGAGCAATTAAATGAACTACAGAATTGTGTTATGAATGAAATGATAGTTGCACTCATATGAGAAGGGGGGAGGAGGGGGGGGGGGATAGGATGAATAATTAGGAAGAGGATACCTCATTAACTTTGGTATAGTATTTAGGTGTACATATGTAATATGTTTATTTGGATGCTTAGTTTATCTTTCTTAATTAATGCGGATTGAACTTTCTCTTCACAATACCTTCGATACCTTGCCAACAGATGCGTTTATTTCGTTCATGCGAGCTATTTATCTAGGAAGGAGGGGAAAGGGTGTGTAAGCGCAACTGTGACGTATCGCTCAGATGTCATTAATTGACAGATGTGGTGATTTATTGATCAGTGATTGCAGCACTGAAATTACTGTGTGGTTACGAGGCAAAGGCATGTTTAAACGGGTTTTAATTTCAGGTTCCATAAGGTGAACGAAATGGAATGTTTAGTAAAAGGAAACAATTTTCTGTTGAACAACATTCTGGACGAGGCATTCACATATGATCATCACAACGATGTTTGCAAATATTCTTTCGAGACGATCAGCACCAAATCGCAGTTCCCTTATTTGCTGGTGAATATAGGCACTGGAGTGTCCATCTATAAAGTTGGTTGCCTTTGAAGTTTCTTGATGAATGGTTTCAAATACTTGTCGCTTGTCATCTTACCTTATCACATCCAAAGAAATTTGCTACGATGTGGGGAAAGTTTACCGAAGATCGAAACAAGACAAAGAACGGTAATTATTTAGAGTTGGTCTCTGAATATTTTATCTGCTCAATCTGATTTGTATGGAACTAATTGAAATATATTGAGACAACGTTTAAAGAGAAAGGAATGATTAAACGCAATCTGGAATTTATGAATCGAATCGATAGCATAGATGACCGCTTCTGAAGCTTTTGAATCACGCCCTAACGCGGTTGAAGCCGATATCTGCTCTCATAGGCAAAGTCATTGGGTGGTATTTTGAAGCTAAAAGTGTTGTTTTTTTTAGAGTGCAGCAGTAAAATGAGCTAGCATAGAAATTCTTGGAAGTGGTATAGTTGCTTAGTCAAGAAGTTTAATGAGGCACGCCGACGCTGCATTTTTTCTATGCTCGTCTCAAAATATTTCCAGATCAAAATGTTTGCTTTTTTTTTCCCAAGTTTCACGGTGCAGATTTCAGAAACGCGTCTAGGATTAGCGCGTCTATTTGTTATTGCAGCTTTATCAATGCTACCGTAGCCGTTTGCTAAAGTTGTCCACTTTCCAAATAGCCTTGCTTAAAACACGGCATTCACGCGCAGAAATTCTGAAGATTCTTTTAAGAGTTGGTATAATTTAGTAGTGAGTCATAAAAGGCTATATAATTTTGGCGGATATCGGTGTTTGTTCGTTTAACTGTATGGCAGATAACCTCGGAAGTTGAAATGCTTCTCTTCAAGAACGTTTTGGTCTTGATCTAGTGGTTAGAATACGTGATGTATGCAACCATGCGACACGCATGACTTCGTGTAAGATGCTGGTAAGGGAAATATAAATTATTTCTAGAGTTTTAGTTCGGATGGGGTTTTTTTTTCTCGAAGGAATAGTGTGAGCTCAACTCATTTCTTGAAGGGATCGTGCAATACTAAATTTGATGTGCCTTATTGTACTGGTGCTGATTATGAACACAGTACACTGGAAGGGATTCGCAGTTGGTAGATGCGCCACGTGGATGTGTGCTACTAATGTTTCCCACTTAAAAGTGACTACCAATTGTTGATTTTCCCGTTTTGCTAATTTTTCTTGTTTCCTGTGCTGAATTCGCTTTGACAGTTTCGAAATTGTTATAAACGTGGTATTGTTGATACAGGTGGAAAGCGACGAGTGTTTTGAACGTGTTGGTGGAAGTTCGATGGGTGGTGGATGTTTCTTCGGGATGGGCAGCCTTCTTACGCATACTAATGGTATGTTCCCGAAGTACTTCGTGAACTTCCTCAACTCGTTAAATGAAGCTGTCACGAGTTTATCGCAGATGTGGAGTCATGGGTGCTGCTAAGTTTTACGTGGTGTTGGTCGACTATGTTCTTCCGTCTTGATGTGTCGAAATAAAACGGTGCACACACGATTTTCTTAATGTCTCGAATGAACAAAATATGGATTATGAATCGTTCAGTTATTAAAGCCGATTCTGCTTCTATGTTTCTAGGAAAGATTCTCTTGGGATTCTGATATCGTGGATATGGTATCGAAATCTTAGGGAATATGGGATAATATGTATGTTAGGAAAGTATAGAGAAACGGTCTTTTGCTTGCGTTTTCCAAAATGAGAGCTCGCCTAAGAAGAGTATAAGGCTTTATTTGCTGTGTGTATGATATAATGTCGTGGTGTTAATGTGCGTTGTTCGGAAGCTAAAGACTGTCGTTTCTTCAACGAAATATTCAAATCTGCTTTTGAGCGCATTTAGGTTGCTTTTTTGTTCATTTTGTTTGCTGCTGCTCGAAGGTATTGTTATCGATTTAATGAGACGGAAATTTTGCATATTCGTCCTCACAAGTTCAACTCTGTGATATTTTTCCCAACTTTCAAGTTCAAATCGTTAGCAAATATTCTATCTTTATCCTCAGATTTTGATGCTTTGATGCGTATGGCTGAAGAGGGTGATCATCGAAGTATGGATATTCTTGTTTCGGATATCTATGGCGGTCGTGCGCATAAACTAGGTCTCGCTAGTGATTTGATCGCAGGCTCATTCGGCAAGGTATGCAACTTTTCGTTTTCACTGTTCTATATCTAAGGATTGTATCAGGTGAAATGTGAGATAGATTATCTGCTAAGATTAAGGTTTTTTGAATAGATATTCCCACGTTTTCGTAAATAATATATTTACTGTATGCGTTCGCACCCAAGAATGAATGTTTGAAGTGTGTGCACTCCATCGTTGTGTTCGAAAAATCTTTGTCGATGAGGAGCATGTATCATTTATAAGCAAAACAGTGCGTTTCATCGTTCTTTGTATCGTTTTGTTTTGTTTTGATCGCTTCCTATGTTATAATTTAGTTGCTACGATCTGCTAGATTAGCGTATTTTGCACTGTTCTCGGTGGTTCCAAGCAAAACGACAGCTGCAAAACATGAAGCATTGAAATGAAGCATATGAGAGGAAGATGAGCTCGTTGGGTGTAAACACGAGTAAGCAAGAGCTGCACGAGCGAAGACAAATGGCCTGTGATCAAGAGAAGTGGAACAGCTAATACCACATTCACATGGCAGTTACGTAGTGAAATGAAAGCGCAGAGGAAGACAGATCGAAACCAAACAGCAAATGTTCATTTTTTTTCAGATCAGGCAGAAAAGTGCATAAAATTGGTTTAATTGTTAGATGTGATGATTTTTGCTGCTCGAAGTTTTTGATCTCATTCTCCATCTCTCGTTCGAAAATCCTGTCAGCTGGCAGCCTTTTTTATGGGGAAACTGGCTGCTTTTGTTTGCAAATCAAAGTAGTGCATCTCTTTAGGTTTTGTTTTCAACTGTATTGATTGTCTGCATAAAAATGAAGAAAAAATATACGTAAGTATTTCAGTGTGCAGATGCCGAATATGTGGAAGCGGTAAAGAAGAATGCGCACTATCGTTCGGATGTGCTGCGCAGTCTTTTGTTGATGATCAGCAATAGTATTGGTCAAGTACTGTCTTGCTAAAGCTTCATTCGATTGCTTTATTTTCACTTCTGTGTGCTAAAAAAAGCTGTCATTTTGGGATAAGCCTCGAAATTGTATGTCTTAAGTGGGGGGTGATTTTAGATTGAGGCATTAGCTGGTACTGTAAGAATTATGAAACAAATGCGAATAAAATAGGGAATTCAAAACTTGNTAAGAATTATGAAACAAATGCGAATAAATAGGGAATTTAAAACTTAAAATCGAAGATTCACGTTTGTCTTTGCATAACTTTCCACCCGTTGCTGGAATATATTTAAGTTGAAGTTGAATTGAATTAAAAGTTTGTCTTGATTTGCTTCGATAATTACCGCCCAAAAGTCTTTTATTTACCGTCCAGAAGAATATACGAGCACATGGTAGTGCATCAATAAATCGGTTAGCTAGTTGATTTAAATTCTCATGCGTGACCCTCTTAACCAACATTTCTTTAGTCTCTAGAATGAAAGTTACTAGTTGGCAACTTATTTTGGTTGATAGGTTGTAAAAAACCGGAGGCATCAGATGCCCGTCACAAATTTTCTGCAATGGACGAGAAGCATGCTTACGAACGGTTTGGGCATGTGAGCAAGCGTCTCCGAGGCCAGACATCATGTTAGCATTTTATCGGTTTCCAAATTGGTATCATGAGGGCTTCGTAACTTTATAGTTTCAAATCAGGCACACTTGGCACATTGGCCATTTTATTTTTTTTTAGTTGGGTCCCGTCNGTAACTTTATAGTTTCAAATCAGGCATACTTGGCACATTGCCCATTTTATTTTTTTTAGTTGGGTCCCGTCATGAGAAATCACTACTTATACCACTGGTCAGAATGCATACCATGCTGCAGTTAGGCGGATTTTCGTAAAGCAAATTGCTTAAAACTGTCAATTTGTGCTGCTGCGATGCACTTTTGACGTTCTTAGCGATCGTACAGTGTGAGGGCTTGCGATGGTTAATGAAGTGGTGTAGATCATGGCCAGCACTTTAAACCGCTTTCTGTTGCTGGTTTAGTAGACGATGTTGTTCGCAAACGACTTCAAATCAATACCATAGAGTTTCACTCGAAAATCTCACTTTTAACTAGTTTGTTCAAGAGACCTATTTAAAGAAAGCTCATTCAGATTGCAGTGCTATACGCTTCAACGCTGAATGCAAATCGTATCTACTTTGGTGGCTACTTTGTCAGAAATCATCCAATTGTAATGCGGACTATCACATTTGCGGTGAATTTCTGGAGCCAGGTAGGTGTTCACCAGAATATTTGCAGTGAATCCAGTTATTCGTTTTTTTAAAGGTCCCTCAGCGCGACATTTTATAGAGTTTCCAAGATAGAAAGTTCGATTCTTTTTTTGTATTCTCGCACTCTTGTATGCTGAATTTAGNTCATTTTCTAATGTAATCCTCGGGTGCATACTTGAGATTGCATTTATTGAGCTATTGACGTTATATAATCTGTTGCACTCATTTTTTTAATTCGAAATGTTTGTGCGTACATATTTTCGATAATTTGGATGGGATCCGTTCCGCCTCGGATACTGGCTGGTGGAGTGGGGAGGGGGGAGGGGGGGGGTGCGAGGAGAGGGAAGATTATTCACCAAGCAGCTTTATATGCCTCATTAGTAGTGACTGCTCATGCTAATCTTAAAAAGTGGGAAGACCACTTGGTACATTTGTTGGCGTCGAATAAAGTGAATGGTTTTTTTAGAGTGAGATTCAAGCTCAGTTTTTACGCCACGAAAGTTATACGTCAGCAGTCGGAGCTTTTTTAAAGGGTGTGGAGATGTTCAGTGATTCTCATCCTGAAGAAGCAGGTATTGTTTTTGCATTTAACCTTTAAAGAGATGGAGTGAGGTGTTGAGGGGATCGCAGAAAAAAGACGTGCACAGAACATATTCCTATTTGAATGCTTGGCTGAGAAAGAAACATGTCAAGTTTTATTAATTTTAGCGGAATTCTTCTGTTGGTTAATCTAAGCTGGGATGAAATTACTTCATCTTCTTTTTCTTAATACGAAAGTTCCGTTCTGCCTGGAATTGCAGTCCGCATTCCGAGAATCTGGCATTTGGATGAACATGTGTTATATGGCAGCGATTCTTTTGAAGTTACACCCTTGCTTCATGAAACAATTGGTGTTTGCAGATCCGTCATATGTGTGTTCGTGGAAGGAGCATTATGCAGGAAGTACAGCTTTAGGCCGATTTGTTCCTACGGCCCCCCTTTCATCGAGCTTTAATGTATGTTTTCTTATTGAGCTTTCATCATTCAATTGTATAGTTGAAAATGAATGGCGTTTCGTTTATTACCTCGTTTTTTGTTCGTGAAGTGAAGAATAATGAAACTATTGAATAAGGTAATTATTAACGAATGCGATGCGATGAAGTGAAATTGTTGCATCGTTCGGTGCCTCTAATAGGTCATGTGAGATTGGTTAACTGCATGGAAAAGCAATCTGGAGCCGTTGTACGGGCGTTGTTTAATTTTCCTCTATAATTTTAGAATTTAGTTTTATTTTAGATAAATGTTATTGCAATCTCAGGGCGGATAGCTCGAGGAATATCATATGTATTCCTATTTGTAGTCGAACTAGCGCAGTAGGTACGTTCAGCTCACTGCTGAATGTTGCGAATTTCACGTCGGTGATTGNGAATGTTGTGAATTACACGTCGGTGATTCTGATTTCGGTGGGGAGATGTGCATTGCAGGTGGGAGTGTTGGAAATGGAATGTTGCGAAATGAATTTGTCAATGTTCCCTTTGTTACGAAACGATATCGTCTATCGGCCCGATACGGTATCGTTGAACCATGATCCTGAAGCGAGGGAATATTGGATTTCTTGTATGGAAGGCGGCATCGAAAAGGTTAATTGATGCACATTTCAAATCGCAATTTTGCTGCACAGTGGATGTGCTTCCGTTTAATGTGGATTGGAGGTGAGAAAGAGATCGCGGTAAAAGGATTGCGAATAGCTGTGAATATAGGTTGAGGGATCGGTATCNGGTTGAGGAATCGGTACCGAATATGAAGGATAAAATAGTGAGCGTAGCCCGTGATGTGTTGCTCTCTCTGAACTTTGATGGTAGTTCCGTTTTCCGGCCACTAACGGAAACGATTATCTTTTAGGACCGTTGTATTTTAATGGCTAATTCAAATAAATCATCTATTAATGCGTGGGAATGATTGCCTTTGAGGTGATTTTCCATATAGTTCGGGAACATTACTGAGCCCTTGAATAAACTTCGTCGTGATATTTGAGTGGAAGTTCCGGAGGAAATATTTTAGACAATCGTGAAGGCGGTTGAGTCGCAGTCGAATTGTGCTGACGTACGGGAACGTGCTGAAAATGTTAGGAGAAAATATCTGGAGCATCTCAAGATTCTCAGGGAAAAACCGTTGTAAGTTGTGAAAGTATTATATTCCACTACTATACGTAGATTATTTGAAAAACATTCTTCATGTAATCGGTGTTTTTTGTTCTTTCATGTCACCAAATTGAAACTGCTTTCGTGTTCGTCCCGATTCCCACTCTAGAGGCTTAAGGAACTTTGCCATTCATGAAGCAGCTCCAAGGGTAACTGGAAAGCCATAATATTAGCGAGGAAAGGAGAAGAACAGCTGACCCGGCGTATCGACTCTGAAAGCATTTGTCATTAATTGATGATATAATGATTGGCGTGGTGAAAAAAAAGTGTGCAGGCAATAGAATGGACTGGAAGGCAAGTAGAGCTGAAAGTTATGTCAACGTTGGAGAGTTGAGAAAGGTTTACAAGTCATAATGGTAATTTGTAACTGTACTTATCTTCGATATTTGTGCTTGTTCGTCTACACTCTCCTCGGTTATTTTTCTCATTACCTTCCCTCCCTCCCTCCCTTCCTCCCTCATGCCCACTCTTCCCTTTCTTCCTACCCGCTCATATGCTTACGCTGCTTTAATTCCTTGCATCATTACTAGACCGTACTCCCATTTCATATCTGATAGGAAAGATGATGTGGCAGCTTTAGATGCTGATATGATCTAGATCTGTAACTCCTGGCCTTATGATCTGTTCTATAATGAGTCGAAGAGTATTGAATTTGAGCCAAAATAACTTCATTTAAAAATTGCTGAAATTGATGGGATTTGGCATATTGACTGGTTGTTGGAATACCCTCGGAGGAGCTCGCAGATGATTTGATCAGCTAATGGCTCAGTTCCCATTTTACGAAGACGTGTTTTATCCGCTGTGCAAAGGCAGATGTTCGGCTCGACCGTGAAATGGAGCTGTTACTTTTGTTTTATTATATACGTTGCTAAACATTATTGCTTTGTATAGAATCACTAAGTGGGGTTGTATTTTAAGTGCATACGGTTGCTGCAATGTGCGGAATCTGCTGGATTTGCGAGAGCAAATCCTTAATCAATTCTTATTCGACGACGCATTTCTCAATGTGAGTTTATAATTTTCGCGCATATCATCCACGTTTAATCGTTTCTCGTTGGATGTTCTCAAAAAATGTTGTAATGAAGAATAGATTGAGCACGCTTTGATATCGGTGCGAATCTTTAAGAACGGTAAACGCCTTTAAACGAGACGCAGAATATGTCGTTTCAATTGGGAACATGAAGGCTTATTTGTTTTTCAGCAGAAACGTATTGAAAATGAGCGAGCGATGGAGGAACTATCCGAAGTTCTCAAGGAGGTTGATGCAGTAAGTAGTGAAAGAGATCGGCAAATACTCGTCATCAAGGGGCTGCTCGCTGGGAACGTTTTCGATTGGGGCGCTAAAGAGGTCGTCAAATTGATGGAAAATAACGACGGGTTAACCTTTAAGATGGCCACCGATACCCTACAAAGTTAGCATTGTAATCCTTTTCTTTGCTTTAGGAGAATTTCTGAAGGGAAGCTTGGGATCTGCCAAAAAGTTTTCGAGAATTGGATGCGGTGAATCTGAGGAAGGATGCATTACTGTGCATGGGATTATAAAAAGGATTGCTTAGAACAAGCACTTCACTGAAACGAAATGAGGTGCTGCAGTATGATTATTGAAACATAAAAGTATTTTCAACGATTTCAACGGAAGCATTAAAATGTTTCTGCAAATGAGAGAGTGAGAGGGAAAGTGACGAAGAACCGAATTTCATGTGCGAGGAAGTGTGGATGGTGTAGAATCATGCAATATACAAATGATTGCAAGTGCTAGTATCTTACATGATAATGGATGAAGAACAATAGGTCAAGCTTGGTCAAGAGAGCAATCGATGAAATGAGGGATTGTTGAAGTTTCTCTTGAAGATTTCTAGAACCTGGAGTAGAAGAGGATTCTCTGATTTGATGNNNGAGTTCTTGAGTGAAGCGTTTTTGCTTAGTAAAAAAATAGTTCTTACTAAAGCTGTTATTTGTATTATTATCGTGACTCACCTTGCTCACTTTGTAAAGGTGAGCACCTTTTCTTTGAGAGAACATAAAATGCCTGGAACGTTCGGGATGAGTGTGGCTAAACAATGTCTCATACACCGTACAGAGTTCACATTTCATTATGCAATCTCGAGTGTATCAAAATGTATTTTCTCACTCATCTTAGTGGTTTATATTTCTTCCAGATGCTGTTGTCGTGAAGAATCAATGCACTTTTTCTGTCTTGAGAAAGTGTTGCGTTGTTAGACTTCAATTGCACACGAGAGTTTAACATAAATTGTAAATCTTATACACACAGCATATGGCGATTTCAATACAAGCACAAATAGGGCCGTGAATTCTGAAAGGCGTTTTTAACTACGTGACGATACGTTCACCGAGATTCCAATTTGAATTCAGTCAGGATGTCTATGCGCTTTTGCGGTCAGAATTTCGTATTGGAATTGTCAGTAGTATAGGGTTGTATAAGAGTACGGATAATTGAGATTTCGGAGCGGACAGGGAAAGGCACAACCAAGCAAAGGTTGAATCGGGTGCATGGTGACGTATAAAACGCCGAGTTTCATTCTTTGAGTGGGCGATGTGCCATTTAACGTTATCGAACATGAGAGGGAACGTAACATTTGAACATTTGAACGTAAACAGTCGGGCAAATCATTTATGTATCATGGGAACGGAAGTGATCCAACTATAATCTTCTAAGGAATACCTATGAATTTAGAAATATCTACCTTTCAAGAAAGTGTCATTCCATTTCAGCAATTTCCTACAAACAACATAAGAGTGAAGTTTTGTTATTTGGAAGAGGGTGGGAACCCAAATCAAAAGCTTTCGCAAAATCACTGAAGATACAATCTGTGGCGTCTTTTTTTGTAGGGAGTCTAAGCCGACGCCCTTAACAAAAGAAGTTATCGAATGGAAGTCAAACAGAGCAAGAGGAAACCGAATAGATTTTGCGAAAAAAGATTGTTTGGGTGCGGATATGAGAGGATTTGCGCACAAAGAATGCAGCTTAGGATACATTTCAGCGCGATGGCTCGGTAGTTCGCGATGCTATAATGGGGGTCTTTTTTGAGGATGATGCTAACAAGTGGTCTTTTCATAGTTTCGATGCAATTCGTGAGTGAAATGATTCTCGAAACGGTGCGCTTATAACCGGCCAATAAAAAACAAAGTATACTTAAGAATGAAAATGAAAAATATGTCGATTGTTTGAAGTGCAGTTCGTTGATGTGATGTTTATTTCAAATTGAGCTGCCTTCTAGAAAGCGATTGGTGCTGAAATGTTGAAGTCGGAAGTTGTCGTCTTTCCCGTGATTCATCTATCTTTTCGTGATTTATCTTTGCACAACCATCAACAGTATTGTTTTAGAACGACCTTGGTTGGTTGACGATCTAGACGTTTGGTTGCAAACTTATTTTTCCACTAATTACCGATGTGCACTGATTTTTGTTGACAATAGTGGTGCCGATGTTCTGCTGGGTGTTTTGCCGTTCGCACGCGAACTCATTCGACGCCACACGAAGGTGATCACCACTAACGCATATTTTTTGCATACTTAATTCTTGTGAGGGAAGACTTGATCAGCATGTTATCAGTTAACCTTTAACCTCACTGTTTTCGCAGGAATTGAAAGGTGGTAGAGGTCTTTTTTTATCAAAATTAGAGTTGTTTCATAGCCATAAATTGGCGTGTAGTGACGCTTTTTTCTCAAGAAGTTTTATTTCTATGCTGTACGTCATATTTCGAGGAAGTCTATTTTGAGAATTTGTGGGAGATAAGTGTATTTTTACAGGTAATAATTGCTTGTAATTGGTCGCCGGCACTGAACGACATAACAGCTTGTGAAATGGAAGCGTTAATGGATGGAATATGTGAAAAAGATGAGACAATAAGGATCGCCGTTTTAGAAAGGAGGCTTATTGTATGCAACAGTGGACAAGGGTCACCTTGTCTTGATCTCAGGTAACACTGTTCTGTTGTTTCTTTCTCATGTCATTTTGCTTCAGAAATAACTGCAAAGGCGTCATTTCTGAACGAAGATTACTTACCATTCTTGTGAACGGATATTGGCCTTCTTCAGTCTGAACGGATATTGGCTTTCGAAGGAGCATTTGCCAACATTCTACAAGCTACTGGAAATGGGGTCGCCAAACTTTTGCGCCCCCATTGTTTTTTAGAGGTGGGGGGGGGGGGGGGGGGGGGG
>JAARMF010000345.1:63944-76541 GCA_022844705.1 Toxascaris leonina | reverse complement strand
GAGGGAGAAAATGTTCATAAAATATTAATCCGAAAATTTTTGTTGTTAACAATTTCAATGAACAATCCACTCGTTCAATCGGAATTTTCTGCCTAATTTACATCAGCGGCAGAAGTCATAATTGTGAAGCGCTGTCTGAATAGCAATCAGAAATGCTGAGTTGGGAATTTCCAATAAACTATTCAGAGAAATTGTAGACATTTTTTGTTTAAAATTAAATGGCTAGTGATGCCATGCGTAGTAAAGGACAAAGAGACAGCTGTAGTTTGATGAACTCATCAATGTGTTTTAAAGAAGAATAAATTCGTCATTATGTGAAATGGTCCTCAATGAAGGCGTCGATCTGGTTGTCATCGAGGGGATGGGTAGAGCTATCCACACCAATTTCGATGCGCGATTCACATGTGACTCATTAAAGGTAATTTCGTTCACTTCAATGCTCCATAATTATATAATTCAATCTGAAGGCGGAGTGATATTACAAATTGTTCTGAGCAAACAGATGAGGGTTTCATCAGGCTGCGTGTAATAGACGCTAAGAGATTGCTGTGAAGATTTCCGAACAAATTTTGCAGGTTTTTGAAACCAATGAAACGATTGGGAAACTGTGTTGTAGCTGACGCAAACGGTAGCACTGTGATGATAACAACATTCTATATCAGAGCTCAATCTCGAGGTTTAATTGCTTTATCTGTGAAATGAGGTTGATGAGCGTCAACGTGAAATGATTTGTTTGCAGGCGGCGGTAATAAAAACGAAGTGGTTAGCCGACCGGCTTGGAGGAAGTGTTTTTTCGGTGGTATGTAAATTTGAGCGTGGCTCACACGAGGCGGTCTCATCATAGAGAGGTGTCTGCGGCGAACGCTCCCCGTCATTGTTAGGCCGTCAGAGGTGATTGATTACTCGAAAAATTGCAGAGTCGCGGGTTTGTACTCTACTGATACGATGCGAGCTGCAAGGTGAACCAAAAGTTGTGCGGTATCTTTTCGTGTCAACGTTGTCGATTGCGGTGAGCGTGAGATTACGTCGAGATTGATGAATATATGGATCATTGAACTAACATAATCGAAGTAACAGTTAACAGAAGCGGAACACCTGCTTTCGAAATAGGCTAAAGTATTTAAAAGCAAAGTTTGTCAAAAACTCTCAGCTCCGCCTGTAAATCCTTAGCCAAATGCACTGTTGTTTCGCCGTTGTGCTTTACTCACTTCTCATATTGTATCCATCGTGTTGTTTAAATGCATATGAATTTTGGTTTTCGAGCAAAGCATTTTGATAAAAATTTCTTAGAAGCGCTAAGCGTTTTTCTTTCATTTTTTTATCGGTAGCGAAAAGTGAAAATATTTGCTATCAAGATGACTGTTGAATTCACAAGTTATGCAGAGGTTTTCTTTTGATCTCATGATTAGAGGAAGTGACTTTTTTTCATATCTCTACAACAGGGATACAGTTCACATCGAAGGCATAGAAATTGCCTCTTGTCCATATATAGAACGCTTGTTTGATTATGGTTGCCTTACATGCTGCTTTGGCGACTATTTGGAGAAATAAACTCATTGAATTGGAATTCTTTCCAGCAGCAAAAACGTGAAAGTAAAAAAAAAACATTTTCTCAAAGGCGCTTCATCAACTNCATTGAATTGGAATTCTTTCCAGCAGTAAAGACGTGAAAGTGAAAAAAAAACATTCCTCAAAGGCGCTTCATCAACATCATTTATATTTTCACGTTGATGCCACGTTTACATTTATTGTGTCATCTAATTGGTTCATTCTATGAAAAATGGCATCCTTATACGTGGTTTTTACCTTTTCCTGTAGCCTGTTTGTTTAATTCCTATTCTTCTAGCGGTATGTGCAGAACTGGCGACAGGAAGCTTCATGGAACATTTCTGAATTCAATGGGATGAGTTGGAAGTATTTACTTTATTCAGGATGTTATTATTTTTCGTTGAGGAGAAGCATTTCGAATGGCATAGTACGCTTCTCGCTGTGCTTTGATTAGGGGCGAACACTTCGTTATTTTTGTGCAGATTTTTAGCGTTATTATGTTGTGTGCTTTCAAAAGGCATTCTTCTTTCAGTGCAAATCTTTTTCGTAGGTTTTAGACCCCCAAGTGAACTGCGGCATGTTGTCAAATAGCATGCTTGTAAAGGATTCTTGCAATTTCGAAACGGTGTGCTTTTTTTTTGAACACGCTCTTTCTCACATTTCAAGTCGATGGTTAACGGCATGTTATGAGCGTTTCAGCCTGGTACTGCAACCTATCACCCTATGCTAGCTGCAAACATATGAAATAGGGTTTGAGGCATCGACGGTAATGTGTGACAGTATTTAACCTTAAAGCCTGTTCTAGTTAGCATGAACGTTTAGTGTCAGTTTTCTTGCCTGTGAGAAGGAATATTTGTGTCGAATTTGCAGCACCAGTATTTCTTATGCCAAATGGGCTGTTGAGAAAATCTTGAAAGACATATTCTGCGTTGTACCTATACGCTCCGTTCAAGATGGATGCAGGCTTTACTGCAGTGTTGGCAGTTCCCGCACTCGCCACCGTTTGATCTTGAATCTTTCGGACCGTTCGGTACTTGGGTGGCGAACAACTGGGGGATACGAAAGTATGGCATTGAAAAGAGCATAAGCACCTCATGAATGGGCCGTAACGCCCTTTGGACATTGAGTGTTATTCGGTAAAGGCGTTTTTCGCCAATCCATCACTACGCTTGAGTTCCAAGTTATAACTTTCGTATCTTCCCGTCCACTTCTTGCACTTATATTTAAAAAAATCATGCGATTGAAACAATGGTTTAGGTGTGTAGGATGATATTCGAGCTTGGAAGTTTCATATTTTACCCGTCTTCATTTCCGATTTGCGTGTTGATTTTTTCGTTTTCAACTGAAAGCCAAATTATTGTCATTTTGGATATTCGTAACTAGGGAAACGCTTTCACTCAGCAACGGATGCCGAAGTCTGCTCGATCGGTCGCCGACTTTGTTGTTGTAACTGAAGCCTTCAGTTGCCAAAAAATTGCTGCAGCGTAGAAAGAGTAAATGACATGGATGGATTTGTTGGCATTTTAGTTGAGTGTTGTCCCGCAAATCTCTTTCGTGTTGCTTTCCCCATTTTCCGTTATTAGTTTTTTTGTCAACGTCTAACACGTGTGCATAGTACATCTGTCACATGAGAATGGCATTATGTGCACTTTTCGGTGTCACGTTTTACTGCTTGTTTAGCCCTGCTTCAAAAATCGTATTTGTTGCTATCCGCTTCCTTGCCTGCTTGTTTAGCAGATGAAGCTTGAAGTTTTGAAAGGGGATGGAGAGTCAGTCAGATGTAAGTTTCTGCGGAGATCTTTGATATGTAAATTTGGTAAATATAAGCTGTGCGGGTGTTGCGACATCTGTTATAGGTTGTACGGTTCATAATACTCGAAGATTAAATGTGTCCAAAAGTTTATGGGTCGTTTTAGGACAGTTTTGGCTCATGCCGCATTTGTGAACGATACAAAATCATATCGATTCAATGGCGGATTTAGATTGCCTTCAGGATGATCAAAAACTTTGGTATGTGTATTTAGGCAGGAATTCCACTGCGAGATCGGAATTAGAACGAACGGTCGTTTTCATATCACACTCTTCACTACTGAAACGCTTCTTCATCGGTCATTGCTGACGTTAACTGCATTTCAGTAGGAAGAGATCTAGTGAGTGCTTGATTAGAATGAGCCGCAGCACAACGGGTGAAGCAAAGGTTGGTCCCACATAACTGAATGCGGCAATTCATCATTAGCGAGCAGCAAGGTCGGAACCATGTACTCCGATATGTTGAGAGGGGTGATTAAGGATGCCATATGAAAGACCTGCGATAATGAGGCGAATTGGGGGGTGGTTGCATGTGGCCGTTTTTTTGCATGAGCATGCGTGAACAACGGTGTGCGCAGGGGAGTGACGCGTAAAAAGGCGTTCACCATCGATGGCAATTAGAAAATGGAAAAGCAGTTTGCAGCAAATTGTTGAAGAGTGCTGTGCGGACGGAAGTTGGCCCCAGCTAATAGCGCTGCTTGTCGGGCATAAAGCGTACATTCTCGTTCAGTTTGCCGTGAACGTTTCGCGCATTCACGGAAAGCAGCACGCAACGACGCGTGTGATGTGCTGAATGTGTTGGCGCGAGTGGTGCTGTCTTTCCGCATATCACAGAGGGAAAAAGAAAGACGGAGAGAGTCTCACAGCCGATCACACGTACGTGAACTTAAATTCGCTGCCGGTTAACGTGGTGCACGTACTTTCAACGATTGCTTAGGCTCATTCATCGCGCATTTTAACATCAGCTGCGCTCCATGTGCCATCAAATTTCCCTCTTGTTTCTTCGTACTTCTATTTTCACGTTGCCGCCCAACAACAGGCCGCTCTTCTGCTTCACCGAAGTTTTGTGAAATTGCGAAGTCTCCGGCCACCTACTGATGGTCAGCCTGTTGGGTTTAGAAGTGAGGGCAATTTGTCTATGAAAAGTGTTGAAAAGGCACCGTGACAATGATGTGCTATTGGCACTTGCATTCCATTAATGAAAGCGACATTAGTCGTCATGAGGTACAGGCGTGTAGTTGGCTAAGGTGATTTCCATTTGAAGAGGAAATGCAAATTCGGTCACAGAGAAACTGATTTCTCATTAGAGAGTCTGTGGCATAAGAGGAGAGAAGGCGAGAAAAATCCACGCATGCATCTGGCAGGTTCCTTCTGCTTCAGCGAAAATTTCATGCCTTAAAGAACAATGCAAAAATTGGTTCGCATTTGTGTCGTCATCGTGGATGCGCTTCGCATATAGGTGTCGTTCGTAATTTAGCTACGCTGTTGATGAATTCTCGAAACACATCGGTGGGATGATTTTCATTGAAGTAGAGCGGCATTAAATTGCAATCAATTTAATTTCTGATCGAATAGTCAAATGGTGTTCCATCGATTCCCTCAATGGCTATGTTTGATAACTATCGCACTTCCGAATTTTGTTTCATATATCTTCATGCCTTTTCTCTCACTTAGACGACACAATTTCGTGCTTCATGCATTCGCGTTATTCGCGTTACACCACTTAAATGGCTGACTATGTGTTTTGATTTGCGCAATATACGATAGGATTAGTCGTTTCATTCGGAAATGTTTCACGGAAGTTTCTCTACGCTAAGCTGATCAGAAATATTTCGTTAGAGCGCAACTACAAATTTAAAAGCAAACACAAGTACTCAAAGTCAACTGCTTTTCCCGTGACGCATTTCCCGGAATTGTTCGGGAAAATGGTTAGCGATGGTCGTGCACTGATTGACTTCAATGCCCGAGAAAATATAAGCAACTAGTTGTTCAATGTGCCTTGGACCTTTCGTTTTCCACAGCCGACGACCCTAAGAATGTCAATTTTTTTCAATCCATATTCGTTCTCAGCCGAAATTGTATTGTGCTATCGCAGCCCACTTCTTAAACCAAAAGATCTATGCAAGCGAATGCATGGACCGTGTTCACAGACGTTAAATTATGCTTAACGTTCAACAATGGAGAGTTGAAGAAATAATTGAGTAAATAAATGAACAAATAAATAAATGAGAAAATGAATAAATAAACGAATAAAATAAATAAACAAATAACCAAATAAATAGNNNTGAATAAAATAAATAAATAAATAATCAAATAAATAGCTGAACAACAAAACAATTTTCAAAAGTTGCCGTGGCTGTGTACGATTGAACAATAATGAACGTCGCTTGAAAATGATCACATCAGTTAAGAGTGATAATTAATGTTACTGCATTCACCTTTGATTTGCAGAAGATCTGATCTATTAGATAGCAATCAGCGGTGCATAAACGTAGCCATGAAGTATGAAATGTTCATTGTTCGCATAGTTGCAAATGTAACAAATAACGAAATGTAGCTTGCAAATATGGGACTTTCTTCATAATCTACATCATTTAGATTGCTTACATTCTTTCGTTTTTATTGTAAGACGGTGGGGAGAGCGGAAGAGTCGAAACACTTAGAGATAATTTTAAATACTTCTGAAAAGCCATTGATCTGAAGGCGAATTTCCTTTTCCACTTCAATTTCCAGAAACAAAATATTCATTTTTGCGACGAAAATGAGCCATAAAAATCAATCAGCAAATATACTAATATGGAAAGGCTTATTGCTATTTTCAGCGAGTTGATTGATATTTTTGAACATATAGCTATAATGCTTTGCTTTATATTTTGTAATATGGGAACAAAGAAAAAAACAACCGAACTCCCTTCATTCAGTTGTACGCATAGGTAAACTTTTGGTTCTTCGGTCAATGGGTATCCATCCCTATCAGTAATTTCCACGAGGAGGTATATCTGAGAATTGGCGAAGACAAATTTCGTCATCTCGCTTTGAAGCGGCAGCATGTGAATAGCCTCCATGAATGTCTTCCTTTTTGCTGGAGAGGAGAAAGCTGACTAATTGGAAGAAATCAGTTTTGATCACTTGCAGGGACGTTTCATCCTGACCGAACTCCACAAATTTTCGATCACATCAAAACAGGCGATTGCCATCGGCATTTGTAAGGGCTGTTCGATAGCAAAAAAACAGCTTTGACCTTGAGGTTCAGTTATATTCGTTGAGCGATTTGGTGCATTCAGCAAGCTAATGCAAAGTGAAGTGATCAGCATGAGTAGAAAAAGAAATATCTTACCCATAGACGAGACGTGCCGGGAAGATCTGAAATTTAGAAACAAATCGGTTGAAAGGATTCGACGACGGCTTAACGATTGGTGCATATCATATATATATATATATATATATATATATATATATATATATATATATATATATCCTTATATAAAATCCTTATGCTTCGTTTTACGTACATGCAAAATAAATATAACAGCGATTCATTTTTTCAGCTTTTATATGTAAGTGAAAAAAAATGCGAAAATCATCGAAGCGGATGAAAATTGGTAAAGTTTATTTGCTATGATAGGAACGCGTTTCAAGTATGTCATGCAAGTGACAGCAGCAATTCTATATGCGAAAATCATTTAAGCAGATTTTCTTCATGACTACTCACGATAAGCGATTTTCCTCCCCATCTCTACTTTCAAAGAAATTCTCTAATGTGCTCTAATGCCTTTCAAATGCGATCGCAATTTTTCTCATCGTCAGCAAAGGTTTGCCATAATTTTGTTGGTTTTTATTGAACTATAAACTGAAATGAATTGAGATGGATTCATCTTCATTCAACGTCAAAATATATTGCATTCGTTTCAAAGGAATTCAATCATTATTCACTAGAGCGAAATACAATAAGCTATAGTTTTTATTATTGAAACGATAAAAAATCTTTCGCGTCCCATGAAGCCAAAAAAATAAAAATCCATAGTGAATGTGTTGCTATACCATGAAATAAAAGTTCTATTTTAGCGCAAACTTGGTTCGCACGCAAGTTTCAATAAGCTGAAAGCTAACGGTGGCTTAGACGTCTAGATAAAGTCGCTTTGCATTATCGAGAAAAGGAGTTTCTGATGGAACCATAACAACGAAGTGAAAAAATTCTTTGTGAAGGAACTTCTTCGATGTGTCTTCATGCGTTAGTGATGTTGTTGATTGTGCTAGCGACGTTAGTCTATCGACGAGTTGTTCTACACTCTATCGTTCTATAAGAAAGCCGTCTTGGCTAGAGCACTTCATCGTTGCCAACGCAACTTATGTTTCTCAACCGTTCAACTCGATTCAACGTCTGAATTTTGAATTGAGCGCTAACCATCAATTGAGTCCCAATATCTCTCAAGTCGATTTCCTTATCTAGTATCGCATCACGCTTTGAATATTGTTGCTGCGTCTTGTGGACTGAGGAAGTATAATTTATGCATATTACTTTTATGTGACGTGACATGTTCAAATGAAGATGGAAATGAAATTTAAACGCTCAAGCAATACAGTTTACCATTTCAAATGATGCACAAATCATTAGGATGAAAGAGTGCATCTTCAAGTTCAACCTTTTACAGTTTTCTTCATTATGTGCACCACGGAGGTGCAAATTGTATCATATTTATCTGTGAGATTCTGTTTTTATGGCATATATCTATGAGGTTTATGCTCATATCATATCTGTATCTGAGGTTTATCTTTTGTATCACTTCTGTATAGGTGCTTTTAAGTTTTTCTCACATCAGTGTGTAAGGCTTTAGTTATGAGCACGATTGCTGCTTTATATCACTTTTAGCGGTGAGGTTGTTTTTATGATGTTTCTTCATGACCCTTAAGTTTTCGTCGTCTATCTATGAAGTTTATGTTGCTGTCTCATCTATAAATGAAGTTTAAGTTTTGCTCACCTTCATCTGCCAAGGTGAAATTTTCATCATGCCTTTAAATGAGGTTTCTTCACCACATCAAGCTTTGAGGTTTACGTTCCTAGCCCAGCTGTACGTTTTTTTATCACTTTTAAATGTGGATGTTTAAGTTTTGGTCGCACTTATATGTGATGCCTAGATTTTTGCCACACCTGTCTATAAAGTTTAAGCCTTTACCACATATAGAGGCGCATATAGCATCAGAGCTCTGAAATTACAGTATAAGAACTTGGATGATCTCTATAATCTATCTGAACACAACATACACTCTATTACATGAAGTTTACCCAATTTCACCCATATCCACCCCAAATCCGGTGTGATGTGAAGCATGGACGAATACACGCCTACCATTTCTAGCGCCACTATCTGCTTGGCTTTCCAGCATTTTAAAATACGTTTTTTATAATCCTTCCGCTTAGTTGCGTTCACCACTGCGAGATTTGTTCAATTCGATAAAACGTTGAACGTTCAACAAACAACCCATGATTCTGAAAATTGGATGGCATACCTTTCCGACTGATACGTTCTGAGTTGAATGCATATTTCGGCAGTATTATTTACTTTACGGGCTGCCAGTCATGAACATAGATCGTGCACTTTACAAGAAGCAGTAGTTGGCGTACTTAACGCTCTGTTAGTTTCAAATTGTCAGACCTGCTGCATAAAGAGAAACATAAACCCAAAGATCGGAGAATTAAGTTGAGATGAGGGATGGGGAGGGGGGAGGGGGGTGGGAAGCGGTATGGGTTGGAAGAATAGTTCTTTCTCCTCGGAAAAAAATGTGATGAAGAACTTAATCGAATTTGGGCATATTTTAATCATCTCTTCAGAAAATTTCACAAAATGAGTTTTTCTCTCTTTTACTGATGCACTATTGATGAACTCTGGTTATATGAAATTTTAGTCTCCTCAGTGGGAGGGAACTCCCATTTNGGGGTGGGAAGCGGTATGGGTTGGAAGAATAGTTCTTTCTCCTCGGAAAAAAATGTGATGAAGAACTTAATCGAATTTGGGCATATTTTAATCATCTTTTTAGAAAATTTCACAAATGAGTTTTTCTCTCTTTTACTGACGCACTATTGATGAACTCTGGTTATATGAAATTTTAGTCCCCTCAGTGGGAGGGAACTCCCATTTCTCCCTTCTTTCTCTCATTCCTTCTCAGATAAAGCGCTATCTATAAGTCTTTTCGCATTTCACTGTAACGACTTTTCATTCTAGTGTATGCCATAAGATTCGCACTTTGTAATAGGTTTAGCTGAGTATCCATCCTGCCTACATGGCTGTGAAGTGTCGATTTTGTTCACTTCCATCAGCACATACGCATATCTAATGCGTAATATGCGTCGTTCATGCATTAGCAATTACAGTGATGATTTTTTTCAAGTCAGTATTATTGATGCGCCAATTTCAATTTTCAGTTGCTTTTTTGTTGCGGTTGGAAGGTTGGAAGGTGTATTGTCGACCAACCTCTATAACGTCGCATCAAACGGTCACGCTGATTTCGAATCACATTCAATATTCGGCATTGTAAAAATGCAACCCCACTCATTTATCCCCATCTGCTTCAGCGTTTTTGCCATCAGAAGTCGACAGCATTAAAAGTCGATCCATTAAAAAAAACATCGAGAAGATATCGACAGCGCGGACGATCCGTGTCTCTTCGCTACGCCTCGAGGTCTACGATATTTCTTTCTCCACTACTATATACCGCAACGAAATCATTGTTCCGTTACAAAACAAAACATTTTTTAAATTCAAAGATATTTAAGTGGGAGGTGAAATCGAAATCAAACTGCGGTGTGAGTTCGTCTTCTCGGTTTATTAGCATGTCGGAAATATTCCTTATAAATCTCACAACAGCGTTTCGTTCACCGATTTGCGATGATTGTTGCACACTGCTTCCATCCTGCTTTGAATTCACGTCTATAATATCTCAATCTCCCAACTTTCCATCAGCGAATCCAAACTTAATTAATTAATTATTCCACTTCGAATGGGAAAAAAAAAAGAAATTTTCGAACATTTGAAGGTGGACTCCGTTTTTCATATTATATTTTATATACGAAGTGGTTATTTTGATCATAACGTTCTTCTTTTTTTTTTCCAGATAGAATGGGTCGCATATCTGCAGAAAACGTTCTCCTTGTGCTCACTGTATGCGGTGTGATCAGCGGCATTTTTCTTGGCGTATCGTTGAGAGATCCACAAGCGAAGTGGACTAAAAGACAACTTAGCTACCTCAGGTTCCCTGGTGACGTGTTTGTGCGGATGCTAAAAATGCTGATATTACCGCTCATAATGTCTTCAATTGTGTAAGTTTGCTCTTTTTCGGCATCATTGCTTACTCCTATTTATTGCATTTCCAATTCTTATGTATAAATGCACTTTTAGCACAGCAGTTTTTATGAGCGCTATGCCTAATAAAGGTATATGCTGGTATGGTACGCTTTTGGGAGCAAAATCTGTTAATGGGCCTCAGATCCCGTATTCGACGCTGGTCCATTTTGACCGCTGGAAAATTTTCACAACGTTTACTCGATTAATAAAAAGCAAATGGCTTATTGATTAAAGTAGAATAAAGTGATGAAGCGATCATCAAAGCTTAGAAACCCATTAGCGTGAAGTAAGATCTGATATAGTGTAGCCTTAAACAAGCTGTTTATCCTCGAAATGTGATAAGCCTCGTCAAATGATTGATATTGATGATTCAGTGTAACTCCCAACCTTTAAACAAATATTTATGATTTGTTACAATTTTCACTCTTGACAATTATGCATTGTTTTTCCGCCTCTATTAGTCAGAAAAAGTGGCGCACGTCTTCGGATAGCATCTTGTGCATTCGACTTGCGTTGAAATCCGCTAACGCGCAACTATATCTTGTAATTTCCGCATAGCCAATCAATACAACGGAACAGATTCTCTCACGCGGAAATCCGACTATTAAGGACACTCGAGCTTTATTCACTGAGCGTGAAATGGCATCTGCTTAGTTTCGTGCGTATTTAATCGTTGTTAAAAAATATCACCAAAATTCTTATGCACAAAAACTCTCAGAATCAATCGATCGAAGGGGTTCGATCTGTTGACCTGCATCGAGTGACTCATTCGACCATTATTCGCCAAATTAATTTCCACCTTCACGTACAGCAGCCGTTATTGTAGATCGATGTTCTGATCGTGCACCATTGAAGATCAGCAAGTCGATGACTGCTTCATCGGCATTAGACGCTAATTTCTACAGAAGCTCTGTTCATAATTCAAAGCATTCTTCTTTCATTCGGTTCTTTTGGAAAGATATATGTTATCAGAGGGGTAGAGGTGTCTACTTCAAGTCAGCTATAGGCTTTCCATCATTAAACGTGAAGTCGTATCCTATATGCATTTGTCCAAGTAAACGGAACTCTCTAATGAAAAAAATATTGAAGGCCAATCAACGTTCACAAATATTTAATTTAAGGCACTCGCAATCCGAAATCCTTCGGTGAGAATGTTTAAATATCGCTCGTTGAATGTTTATTCATATGGATGAGCTGATGTGATGCGCTCAACCATGCCTAGACACCGGATCGATCTTGCTGAAAATATTTCTCTAAGATCGCACTGGTACTACATCGGACTCTAATCCGCTTGAACGATATAACATATTGTAAAAGCACAAATATTCTATCCTCTCATAGATTTCCATCCTATTAAAGTTTTGGTCATACAACGAGCCTTCTTTTCCCCTTTCTAAGCTGTGTTACTCGAGAAATGCTTGCTTTCACTCTTCTAGAGCGTTATATACAATAGTTGTAACCAACTGAAATTTTGAAAAGAAGAATATTTTTCATCTCAACAGATCGATTCTCTGTAGAATTTTAGGAAATCGTCAAAGCCGAGGAGAGTTATGGCACTATTGATGCGTACAATACGTGCGACTATTTATCTACGTGTGAACAGTCTGAAAGCAACATTATTATAGGAATTTCTTCAACGTTCATCCCTTAGTGAATCCATCTAAGATGTATGACCGCAAAGTGGCAATATGCTACTCGGTGTCAAACACGCTGAGTGGTTGCTGGATTAGCAATGAAATGAGATCTTCCTCAAGCATAAATGCACACCCTCGTATTTAGCATACACAAAACGCGACACGATATGCAACGCCACTTTACTACTAATAACTCCCTAACATATCTCAGCGTAATTTTTTCTCGGGATTGGAAAGGCTACAACTGATAGCTTGGTGATGAAGTG
>JAARMF010000345.1:43694-60514 GCA_022844705.1 Toxascaris leonina | reverse complement strand
TTTTTTTTTTAAAAACTTGCGTTCAATTTTCTTCCACGAAAGTCAATTTAGAGGGGGAAGATTAGATACGCAAAGAATTTTTGACCCATTTGCCGTTGTTTCAACTGAAAAGAAATGTATTTGCTTACTCGTTTCAATTTTTTTTTTTTTTGCTGAAATGCATTATACGTTGAAACTTGGCTTTGCAAGTAAGAATTTTTCGGAGAACCAATCCTTTTGAAACTCACAAATGTATGAAAAACAAACCGATGTAAGGGGCATGAACTGATGGGTGTGAACACAAAAAATATCACGAAACATGACATGAAACAGGAAAGCACAGCTGGCAACAGCATGAGATATCGGAAATGCGCTAAAAGACGACGTGCGTAGCCAACTTGAGATTACATCTACTTGAGCTAGCGCTGAGAATTCGGGATGCTAGATTCGGTTGGTAATGAAATGTGGAATATGGTGTTATGTTTTTCGAAGCCGATCTTTTTTACTTTGCTAACTACTGCTGTCTTGAATCAATATTTCCAACAACATTATGTGAAAATACTGAGCATAATAGGAATCTCATTGGTATAAGAAGTTTCTCAAAAAAAAAAAAAAACTTACCATCTGCATTTTAGGAGAGCAATTCGTCTTATGGATGAGATTTATGGCATGATCAAGTGGTTTTCTCAGCAAGTGCATAAGAGTCGACACTAACAAAGGCTTCTATCTTTTTGGAAAGATTTTGCAACATTCAGCAGCTTCCGCGCAAATACAGAAATAAAGGGCAATCTCTGGATTAGTGTTTTGAGAGCCGCAGTGAACAAGAGCTTAACAAAAATTAGCATCTCCAGAATTCCAAGCAAACATGGAGATAATTTACGAGCCAAGGGCTGAGCAATGCATTCTTTGGAACTATAGAAAACGGCGAACTTTATTAGTATGAGGATTGCTGAATCAAACCGCAATCTGGGTCAACATCAATTGTTTTAGTGTAGAGCAGCTAAGGTGTGAAACATAATTTCTTGAATAATTCGTTGTTGCATTCCAGGTCTTCTTTAGCGAGTGTGGATTCAACCACCGCCGGACGGCTTGGCATGATTTCACTCATTTATTACTTCATGACTACTATGATTGCCGTTGTTATCGGTTAGTCGACTCTATTCTTCTGAGCCGAGAGAATAATAAAACTCTCATATAACTTGTTCTATAACGGCAGTCTCCACATCCCATCTAATAAGCATCTTTCGGAGTTAAACGCATGATTTGATCCTCGAATTTGTCCTCAAAGATTGGGGAACTCGGTAAGCTGCAAGAAGTTGCTCGATGCAGTGCCTTGTATTTCTTATGTTTAGGAACTTTATCAGTTGCCATTTGGAGATTTGGGAATCAGCGCCTTCCCATCCGATAAAATCCTTTTGTTGGATGCATCGGAGCATAATTCTTAGTGCAGATAACCGCAATGTGCGACCATAGAAAAAACGAAGTTGCATATTGCAGGGATAGTTCTGGTTGTATCAGTGAAGCCAGGCAAATGGATGGCTACGAGTATCGAAGATCTCGTTGGAGGTACAAAAAGTGCGCCTTGCATTTCGAATGCAATTGATACAATATTTGATCTTGTCAAGTAAGCCGTGATTCAAAAGCATCTATCACATTCAACTTATCACTCGCTGCTTTTGCTTCAAAAGCCGCATATATTTCGAAATCAGTGATCAATTGTGCATTTTAAAAGAACGGATGAAAAAAAGAACGTAAAAAATATACATCTAAAGGTATAAAGTGTCGTGTATCGTTTAGGCGATTTTCAATAATGTCTTAAAGCAAGGCCTTCGCATTACTTATACAATAAGAAGATAATTTGTAATCACACGATATTTATTGCAAAGTTCTTTCCGATTGTCTTTCGATGTTTGCACTGCTTGTGCCATCTGGTAGTATTTTCGAGCATTTTAGATTTAGATCGGTCTGCTATGATGCATATCTTCTCTATTATCGCTCTCTTCCTATTAAGTAGAATCCTGTCTATGACGAAATTTAAATCCATGTCGCTTCGAAATTTCAAATGCAGTAGTTTAGAAGAGCGCTCGGAGGCGCAAACGTGGCGCACTGGAAATCTTTGCAACAAACCTTCGCTACCAAATGAAGTACATCGTTTTCCCGTGTCTCGAATAGATCACGCACTCTAAACTATCGTCGCATTTTTTTCCCATATTGTTTTTTTTTTCGTTTGATTTCCATTACTAACTAAACGCATTGCCAAGTGTGTGCTATCGCTGATCGCTTCATTTTGCTTCTTACCACTGGTACCATCGCAGAATTGAGCATTCACAAACAAGCTGTTTCCAGCGAAATGACTGGAACGTTTTTGGGCAGAAACCAGTCTAAATGATCAGAAACATTTTTCTTCAGGGCGCTATTTCCCGAAAACCTCATCGAAGCAACTTTCAGAAGCGTAAGTGGATTTGTCACTTTTGCTGCTTTTTTTCATCTTATTGCACTAGCGACTACCGGCTGAAGTGCTTTTTAATGTTCGAATAATAGGAAGTTTCGTGCTACGCTTGAAAGCAGTGCATTGTTATAGCTATGCCGATAGCGGATAACTGAATTAATAAAAGAAGTGAATTAAAAATAAATAAACACCACACGCCTCAGTCCTAAAGAATGCCTCAGCGTTTGTCCTATTGGTCTGTCATTTTCGAGTTGTCGATGGCTTTGAATAATAGAGAATTGCACTTCTGCTTGACACTGTTCTGCTTAGAAAGTGGGACAACACAATACGATTCCATTTGGTTGGCTTGCTGCATCATTTCATATGCAGTGCGTGAGAATCTCCTCCCCTCAAAAAAATTAACGAGAAAGAAATTTGGAGGTTATTGTCTTCAACTTTGCTAATACTAATAAAATATGCTTAACCCATTTTCACACATCCAATTTTCATTGCTTAGCATCGCGGCCTTCAAAAAGTTTACACCATCAACGTACTTCTAAGATATGACGAGTATTTCAGGAAAAAGTGTGCATGAAATTTATTAATGGGAGCGAACTAATTGATGCGGATGTGGCACTAAAAATGAGTCCAGGTAATGCTTTTACCTCTTATTGATTATTGTTTAGCATCGAAAATCTTCTTGCAGGCATGTCTATTCACACGATAACCTCAGTGAGGAAAATACTACAATCCTTGCCATCAGCGAGACCCGCTGGTACATCGGTGATTGGAATGAGACATAAGTTTTTGTTCACAAATTTTAGCTTTTAATTCGTCTATTTAGTTAAAACCCATCATTGTTTATGCACCCATTTTTGTTTTAGAAGAGCGCAGTCAGTATCAGGAAATTCCTGAGGTAGTACGCTCGGAAGGAATGAACATCCTTGGGCTCGTCATGTTCTCCGTTTCGTTGGGTATCGTCATTGCTAGGATCGGTGACGAAGGTGCACCGATGAAGGCATTCTTCAAGTCATTGGAGGCAGTCAGTATGCGACTTATTTCGCTCGTAATCTGGTATGCGTGCCACCTCTTTTTTATCTTAACAAAACTCTTTACTTAGTACTGCGTTATTTATTCTTAGGGAGAGAATCCANTTTATCTTAACAAAACTCTTTACTTAATACTGCGTTATTTATTCTGAGGGAGAGAATCCAAAAAAAAGAAGAATAGAAGTGGTTGAAAAAGTCTTCGAGCTATTATAGCGCATAAAACCGGCGTGAAATGAATAACACTAAAATATAATGATATTCTCTTCGTAATATACAATCAGAAGCGATCTTTTGTATTATCCACATATATTTTGACGACTCATTCGTTCAGTAAATTCAACTGCGACTTCAATCAACCTATGCAGAGATTTCAATTGCTCTTTCAAACGAAACAGAGAGCACTTCCAATATGGCTAATAAGCTTCTATAGCGCCGCATTCATCAGTTGATGTGTCTATTTTTCTTCAGTTTTCAGGCGTGATTACATTCATTCAATGATGAATTACCTTGAAAATATATCGAAAGCGACATTCTATGCCACTCTCTCAGAAAAAAAAAATTATTAATATGAAAAGTTCTGCTTCCGGGATATTCACACATCGTAGAAACTCTAAAGACTTTAGATCTGTACAGTAGTAATAAACATTTTGTTCAGGTTGTCACCGATTGGAATAACATTTCTAATAGCAGCGCAGATAGTCGGAATGAAGGATCCTGGAAAGGAATTACAGCGTCTTATGGGATATATGGTATGCGTACTCGCTGGCCTTTCGATCCATGGACTCGTTGTTTTGCCAACGCTCATGATCCTTGTGAGTCATATTTTTAAATGGTCTTTTCCACTTTTTTTGCTAAAAGTAATTACGCGTTGATACAATTGTTCCCCGAAAAATTATAGTGCTAGAGCTTCGCATTTGCTGCGTTGATTGACGGCAATCTTCGATGCTTTCTCATGCAAGAACTGTTCAGCAGTCGGATTTTCAATTATTATGGCTCATTTAATTTTGTGTGAAGAATAACCTTGATGGTGAGCAGTGTAAAGTTTTGAACAAAGCATCTTGCAGAATGTGAATTTTTTCGCTAAAAATAATCCGACGCGAAAATTTCTCTCCTCTATTCAGGCATAAAAATGTCAGATCGGCATGAGTCGACAGAATATATGTACACATACATATCTTTTTTTCATATACCTTCATATATGTACATATATACCTTTCTTTTCTTTCAGTTGGCCAGGAGGAATCCGGTAAAATACGTGTATGGAATGACACAAGCACTCTTAACCGCCCTTGCTACCAGTTCTAGGTATGCTCTAACGAAGAAATACAATGACAGTTTATTATTTCTAAACTTTATTCCTGAAAGGTTTTTAATCTACTGTTTTTTCTTTTCAAAATCGCGTCCTTCGAAGATGATATTTCTATTAGCTTTTGTCTCGTCACTTTTGGGAACCATTATTACACTCAATAATTCTTACAGGTTCACCTAATGTTTAGTTCATTTGAATATCTGAGCGCCTTATGATGTTGCAAATTTCAGCTCGGCTACTCTTCCGTTGAGCATCAAATGTGTTGAGGAGAACAATGGTGTCGACCCACGAGTAGCTCGATTCGTATTGCCACTTGGGGCTACAATGTGCGTTCTCGTTTATAATATTTATTTGGTTAAACCTGGTATTCTTTTATTATGTGGTCATCGGCTAATGCTTATAGAACAAACAAGTTTAACAAACAAATTGTTGGTGAATTTTTAGTTAACCTGAGGACACTCCTCAATGAATTGCTCATCTACATGACGTTCGCAAAGAGCTTTTAATGAGAGTCAGTTATTTTCCTTTCAGATTCTAGCGTATCAAAGGCCTTTATGCAATGAAAAAATTGCTTCCTTCCATGCGAGAGTACTCTTTGCGCTTGAAAAGCCGCACTGAGAAACGTTACGCTAATCGAATTTTTGCATCGAATTCACGAACACCGAACATAATGAAACGTGGAAGTGCTAGAAATGGCCATTTAACGGAGATGACAAAAATTGGAAATCGGAAGGAGTTCATTGCTGAAAACGAGTGTCATTTTGTCGATGTAATTCGATCCAATCTGATTAGAAACAACCGTTCTTATCTCATTTTTTTTTCACATCTTCAACACTCATCCTTTCATATTTTATAGTTGTTTATATCTGTTCTCTCCGAAGTGCTAAATTTCTTTTATCCTTTCCACACAATGAGGATGAGATAGAGTGGACAGTATTTTAAAATAATGAAAAAGACATTGTTATAGAAATATGGATGGAACTGCATTATATGAAGCAGTCGCTGCAATCTATATATCGCAATGTGTTGGTCAAGACCTCTCAATAGGTAATATAATATTGGTCAGCTTCACGGCTACGTTGGCTAGTATCGGCGCCGCTGGTATTCCTCAAGCAGGTAACGCATCTTTCTTTTTGCAACTTCTTTGAACATTCGAGATACAAACGAGAGAACTGCTGCAGGTTTCAAGAAATATTTCCAAGGTTACAAAAGGTTATTGCCGCACACATGCGCTCAATGTGCATGAGGTTTTGATATAATGGTGGAATTTTGCGCTAATCTCATCCCGTTTTCTTTACAATTTGCATATCATAGTCGCTTAGGAAAAAAACTTTCCTTAACCATCACATATGCTTCTGCTTTAAGTTTCAGAAGCAGTACTGCTTCACCATGGCTTTCATCGCGATTTTCATAGCATCTAAGCTGGGATTTCATTGCATTTAGCAGCTCGGTAGTGCATGTAATTTTGAAAGTTCAACGAAACCCATGTTCAGGAATCGTTACAATGATAATGGTTCTTATCGCAATTGGTCTTCCTTCCAATCTATTCATTTTAATCTTCCCGGTCGACTTCTTCCTTGATCGTATCAGGACCACCGTAAATGTATATGGTGATAGCATCGGCGCTGCAGTGGTGGGCAAGATGTGTGAAAGGTATTTGCCGCGAGATTCTGTTGAGGCAACCGAAAGCGGCTACCGTATGCTCACACAAACCGCATCACCGGACCCGTCGAAGAGGCACAACCATTATGAGAATCATCAACTATAGTGCATGGTTTATGCGAACTCTTCGTACGCTGGTGCATTTATCTGTATGTTTCTCTGAGAGTGTACAGTGCTAACCATAGGTTCAAGACAGTACAATACTTCGAATCTAAAGTTCCGGATATTTCAGCCAGAATCGTCGCACTACACCAACCTGGAAATCAACGCCTCAGAAATTTCACCAAAACTATAAACCTAGACAAAGTTTGTACAATCGAAAACCATGCAGAAATTGGTCAAAGTATGAGCAAACGGATGACTATTCATTCAAGTAGGAGATAGCACTTATTCAGGATGGTAGCAAAGTGCTTTATGAACTTTAAGTGTGGGGGATGCGAAGCAAGGTCTGAGTATATTTTTCTTGCTTTAAGCGATTTGTAAGATAGGTGGAGAAGTTGAAAAGCTGCGGAGGAAAATTTCAGCTCATACTTCGACGGCGAGAAAGATTCTCTTCGCAGGACTGACTTTGAATATTGCTTTTATCTCAATGACTCATCCACTACTATTCATCAACACCTCTTCATCCACCCACTTTTCTCATATTGCCTTCTTCCTTTATCGCGTACACATCCCATAAAATTAGAAACGAAGACCCAGATCGCTCAAGCCTAAGCTTCTAAATAAGCGATAACTTACAAATGAATACGCCGCCAATTTGAACAAGCGCTATCTGCCTCTAAAGTGATTCATCATCCGTTCGTTCACACTTGGACAATTTCCTGCTCACAACAAAGTGTATGACCTCCACAATACGGTACCCAGGAATGAGTATCGGGCTGATTACTGCTTGAAAGGTTTTATTCACTCCATTCATTGCTGTGCGCAAAATACCTTGCATGGCCTTGAAACAGGCCATTTTTTTGTATGAACGCACTAGGCAGCGTGTTTCCTCATAAGCTCAGCACTTCGATGATCGTGCATTGTATTTCTTACAGCAAAGGATTTGATCGAATGCCGTAACCTGCAGGTCATTAACACTGAAAATAAAATACTTGCTCAGGGCAAGTACACGTCTATTCAAAACGTGAAGGAAGCTCATCTAATCAGCTCACTGAGATTGGTGATTAACAACTGCTTAGATGACTGTTTTTTACTGACCTTTCCTTGTTCACTCCAACTGCTTTCTCCTTGTTACTTTACAACCCAACTTTGAATCTCTGATTCAAGGCAGTCATCCAGTATTCAAGCATTTGCTCCCACACAAAAAGTATTCGGCTGTAAGCTTTTCGGTTGTCGAAGGCTTGCAGATTTTAGTGAAATTCCTCTCATGTTGGCTCTCGGGCTGGTGTGCTAAGAGTTTGGCTGAATGGGATCATTGAGCATAGAAATATGGGATTGACATTACTAGACGCATTTTGTGACCACAACTGTATGCACACAACGATCGCACCTAGTAAGTATGCGCCGCCAAAACTGCAACGTCCTTAACTCNACGCATTTTGTGACCACAACTGTATGCACACAACGATCGCATCTAGTAAGTATGCGTCGCCAAAACTGCAACGTCCTTAAGTCTCGTCTGTTCATTTAGCGAGAAAGCTCCAATGAAATCATCTTACTGAGCGGCTACAAATGGCGTAAAAATGATAATACTCCTGAACAATGGCAACGAAGCTATTCCCTTTGAAACGCATACTGCTCGTATAATGCGTTGTTTTATTATTCCACGTAGAAATTTGCTTTTGAGTTTCCCGTGACGTGCTCGTTACTCTAAATAGCAAATGTTTAACACACACAACAGCACTATACACGAATTTATAACTAAATAGCAATATTGTGTTTATTATATGTTTATCCGATTGAGGCTAATGTCATTTGAATTTCTCGACTGTGCGCGTCCATAAAATATAGTGCCTTTTCTGAAAATTGTTTACGTGATCTAAATTCGTAATCATTAGAGAACTCATGCAACGAATCATCACATTGTTTATTAAATATAACACAATAATCATAGCATTATCTAGATCTCAAACGTTTGAAAAAAAAAATAATACTCTCATTTGAAATTTATCTGTCACGCTTTTGACAGCTTTCGGAAAAAATTTCAACTCATATAAACAATTCGCGGAAAAGACACTATATAAAGTAAGGGAAGAAAAAGGAATTTGGAAGTTTTATGCATGAAACAGTGCGAAGAATTTTTTGAAGCGTTCAGATTAGAAAATTTAACCATATGAGTCATTTAAAAAAAACTTTTGCTATCAAAAGTTATATTGAAAATAATCAAATATCTTTTATTGCGCACTTTTAGAGGAGATAATGCGCCCCTTGTTTTAGAAAACTGCACGTCGGGTTTACTTGCATAACTGTTTTTTTTTGTTTTCGATTTGAAACTCACTTTAATGGAATTGCAATACGTATATTGAAGTTTCTTGTTTATGAGCATAGAACCGTTGCCAAAATACACGTCTATATCGGGGAATATTTCAATGATTTCAAGCTTAAAAAACATGCGTATTTTTGAGAAAAATTTCAAAGGAGTTTACAATAAAGTTATACTTTTATTCTAAGCAATTCCTTTGCAATTAATTATAATGTGTGGAAATCCTCAAATATGTTATGCTGAGTGATGTATATCAAAGAGAATTTGTGAGACATGTTTTTCAGAAGTGAATCTATATTCAAGAGAATGCTCTTATAGAAAGTAATTGGATTCGTAGACGTGGAAATACAACAGTATAGAATATCAGTTTTTTTCAGTATATGCATTTTATCTGTACATATGTTGGCACAATCTGCTAAAATTATAGTTGTACTTGGAAGAGAATTTCGATGATATTCTCCATCTCACAAAGCGATTTTCATCGTATCTAAAACAAACGATGCACATAAGTGGCTGTCGGGATATTGCAATGAATGGAAGGCGATTTAACAGACGCCTTTCATGCTATCGGGATCGAACAATGCTAATTTTAAGTGCAAACTGGCTAATTCAAGCCTTATAGATCTCGAACACTTCGCATTACCCAGCCGAGGTTTATATATCTCAAACGACGCCGATACCAACATTGTCTTCTATCTTTCGTGCAAGCACTAAATTGAGTGTCTTATATCCTCGACCGCAATATTCTAGTATTTTATAAACTTCTTTGGCTGTTAAGTGGGAATGATATGTTTGGGCATCGGCGTCGTTTTACATGCAGCCCATCGAGTTGTTTATAACATGTTTGCATTATTGTTATTGTAGTTAGTATTGATGCTAAAAATTGGAATTGATCGATGTATTTAGTGATGAGATACATTTATATTACATTGTGCATTAGACTGTGTGCATCGACATAATTGACATTGTTACTATGATCGGTCGGTGAGCGAAACTTCCGGTGCTTGTGAGAAATTTTCGAAAAGAAGTATGCATTAGTTGTGAGATGAGAAGAACAAAAAGAGCCCATCACTTTGGAATGTTGGTCGCATACGATCATATAGCTATCACTCAGAGGAGTGCATTTTGGAATAAGTAGGAATGGTTGATACNGGGACAAGTAGGAATGGTTGATAGGACAGTGGTATAGGTACAGCTTGCCGGAACGACTCAATACAATCATTTTTTCGTTGGAGTTGAACTTTTCCTCTTAATTTTCAAATCTCGATTAGTACAGATTAAATACATCATTTTTGCTAACTTTAATAAGCATTTTATGCGGTAATTATCCACCCATGCCGAATATTGCAATAAAATCTTATGTATATAGTGACTGCAAGTCAAAAATTTTAATCTTATCATGATGAAGCATCAAATATAAGTGAGACGAAACGTTGGTTATTTGCACAAATCATTGACAAACGATTCATCTTCGCTGAAACGTACACAACAATTAGTAGATAATCGAATAGTTTTCATCTTTCAATGTTTGCCTAAGTAAACAAATAAAGCTGTTGTTTATAATTGATTTTAATCAACGAATTGAGAGTTAAAAATTTTTGATAGATATTCCCTAGTAATTGATTCATTTACTGTGCATAAACTTTTTCCTCTATATTAATTTCTAAATATATTTGTTGAAAAAAGCTTTCGTGATGGGGAAAACTTGGAGGTATGATGAACTAATATGATCAGTTGCTTTCGAAAAATACAGAACTATCAACAAAGAGCAAAATCACATTAAAAAGTCTGTGATATTTCTNGTTTGTGATGTTTCCTCTTCTGCTGGTGATAATTTCGCCCACTTTACGACACTATCTTCAGAAGTATGTTATCGCGACGTCAACATTTTCGTTCTCTTTCTTTTGCAACTTGGTTACTGCTTCTTTATATATTTGACAGTGTCTCATTCAGTAGATCTATGAGCGATCTGTTATGAGAAACGTTTCTATTTTTATAATAGTAAAGTATCGCTAAGTGCCACGGTGTCTCAATGTTAACCTTGAAACGTTTCCACTTATGATGCTTTGGTTGGCTTAATGAAAACTCATATGGCTCATGTGCAAGAAATTGCAAAAATAATCTCAAGATAGTAGATATGAGTGAAGCTATTTGAGGGAAAAATCATCGCTATATTATTGAAATGTTGCACATTTAAAGAAATTCTNNNTCAGCATAGAATACTTTTTGAGGGTTATATACTCAACTATTCGATCTGCAAATGTGATCGTACATTAATTGAACCTTGAATATTTGTTTGTTGTTGGTGGCCTCTACTTCAACGCATTTTGAAATACGCAATTGAACGGTTTTAAAGCTCTTTTCTGAATATAATTAAACAGAAATAAAAGAAACGTTGAATAAAAAAGAGAGCATTTGAGTGAGTACTATAAACTCTTAGAAGAAGAAAAAATATCTCTCAGCGTATTTTTTTGCTTGCTTTGAATTCTTGCTTCAACAGTTTTTGAAAAACTTCTAAGAAAAGGTAAACAAGGTTAAGTGTAAGAAATATGCTCAAAAATATGTAGCAGTGATTTAAGTCACGAAATGCGTCGATCCGAATGCCACTTATCTCATTTTTGACCACAAAAAATAAATGCACATAATGAGGAGGGTGTTAATATTTGCATTTGCTTGCTCATACCAGTTGTTTGCCGTTCGATGACTTTCATCCCATTACACTCCTCTACTGGCTAGGATATAATTGCTCAATCCTTTTCAACTCCATGTCATATTTCCTCAAGGTCATTGAATGGTTTAGTGAAATGAACGAAACATTACTGCAGCGATTGATTTCGATGCTAAGATCGAAGCTGCAAATCTACGATGGCTTCATAACGACCTTTAAAATAGGGCTGCTTTTGATTGACATCTAGACGCTTGGAATCGACTTTTTATTATCGACTATCATTGTTATAAAGCTCATCGATCGCCGATCACAAGTGTATTACTTTTCTCTATGATATGAACTTGAATTACTAATGGGGAGATATCATGACGCTTCGCGACAAATGGCTGAAAAATTAAACTTAGAGGCATATTATTTGCTTCCTACGCAAAAGATTTTCATGTCAAGCCTAAAGAATCACAAGGAACCTGATTACAGAGCCCTAATGGGTTCAACATCGAGCGGAAACAATGAAAGCATATCAATGCCTGTGTGTATGCATCGAGGGACCAGCACTCATCAGCTGCTCGACAAAGTTTACAGAATATGTGAACAGGATTTGTCACAATATAATCCTGGTATGATGTAAGTGATTCTTAATGTCGTACTTTAGATGTATCCAGCACTGATGAAACTGTCGAATGGAAATTTACCTCTTATCGCGAGATGCTTCTGCTTTACGCTGTTGATGCCGTGTATCATTAGTGGAAACTATTAGCCTGTGTATCATGGTTGTCGAATCAATCACCGAATTTGTCTTCTTTTTTTTGTTTGCGGGANTGTTGATGCCGTGTATCATTAGTGGATGTGTATCATGGTTGTCGAATCACCGAATTTGTCTTTTTTTTGTTTGCGGGGTGTTTCAAAAGTTCGATTTCATTTTTTTTGCTTTCATTTTAATTCGCTGCTTGCTTCAAAGTTGCCACTTAGAAGGGGCCAGAAACTGTTGAATTTGTTGAATTAACTATTAATATATTTGAAAAATTGGGTGCAGGTAAGAGAGTTTGCCCTTCGCAGCGATAAGCAGGCGCTGCAAGATACCATCACGCGTGAAACCTAGATTTCTTATGTGCAAATGCCCTCAAAAGCAGAAGTAAATGCAGAAGCATATCGGACTGGTATGCCGTTATGCATTTTTACATTTGCTCTGATGAGACTGATTCTGTTCCGCTAATTTCTATCAAATCGTAAAATCTGCACAATGCCGCATTAATATTTTAACTGCTCCATAAATTAGTGTAAGTTTTCCGCCAAAAAAACAAGTTTTTTCCGTTTGCAACTCGATTGATATAAATTGCCACCTGACTGACGGCAACATAACTGCAACTTTGTGTTGCACGATTGAATGCCTATAACTTGTTTCTACATTAGTATATCAATTTCAAAATTTGCCAGTGAGGTCATCGTTGAAGCATCTTGTGGTTTGTAATATAAGCAAATGAAGCTCTAGCTTTACTGCCTTCCGTACCGGCATCAACGCCGTAGTACACTTAGTGAATGCATATGAAGGATACGGAAGGGGATTGGATGTGGTCTACGTTTAAAGTGTTGCTGCTCCACTGTGATGCCATTCCAGGTATGCAGCCAGATCAAATCGCTACTTTGGTGCACTCTTCGAACTTTTCTGTGAGAAAAAGAAACAAATATGTAAGGTCATTACTATTTATGAAAATCGCAAGTGCGCGATATTGATACTCCCTTCCTTCAATATCTCCTCCTCTTCTCTCCCTTCGCCTTCCTCAGCCTTCCTCTACTTTCCCTTCCCTTATTCAGTTCCTCATTCTCCCTCCGTTCCCTCAGACCCTCTTCCATCCCTTTCCCAGCCCCTTCTCATCTTTACCTCCTCTTCAGTTCTTCCTTCTCCCCTCCTTCCCAATTTTGAAGAATATTGTTTAATAAAAAGTTTATTATGATCCACATCGTGATATGAACCCGAATTGCAGATGTGATATCAAATTTAATGTTGCACACCACTGCTTATTGAAGAAGAATGAAAATTCAGATTTTTAATGGAACTGTAGCAGCAATTTGAAAGAACGAAATTATTAGCATCAACACTCGTTCACGATATCATTTGTTCTTCAAAAATTTCTTAAAACATTACGTAATGAGAAAATCGATTTTTCGGCAATTGAAAAGGATTTTTTAGGCATCCAAATTCATTAGCTTAACTACTTTTTCCACGAAAAATGCAATTTATGAGTGTATAATTACTTGAGCATAATCGTTTGCAGCTGTGCTTAGCGATGATAAATGCACTCGAACGGAGAAACAAGAGCAAATACAGAGGATCGATAATATGTTGGCAAGTTTAAGTGACTTCACCCTTCATGCCCCCCCCCTTTACCTCAAAATCTCGAAACCTCGAAAAGTGAAGTCTCATCCGTAAAGATTACTATAAGACGATTTCTTCAGAAAAATAACTCCAGAAAGGAAATTATCATCGCATACTGATTTCCACAACTTTCATCACATATCTTTTCATGCAAGATGACTAATCTAAACGCTTCGTTTTCGACAAGCGGCCCTATAAAACTTGATTTGTCAAACTGACTCAAACTGACTCAATTAGCTAGTCCGCTTTTTTGCCCACTAAGATAGCCAGAAGTCTCATCGACCACGTCCACTGGGCCGAAACTTTCTGAGCAGGCAGTTGGATCGGCTGAATCTCGCAAATTCGATGTTGTGAAGCACAGCTAATGGCTTTCANTCGAGAATATGGCTCGACGTGCATCTTAGTGCCTCAAGCATCTGATCAATGCTTTAAATTACCAACAAGTAGGGAAAATTCTGAAATAATTCTGCAATTTTCACTGATCACATCGCTCACACAAGCCCTTAATTTTCTTTTTTTTTCGATGACAGGACCAGTTTGAGGTTACAACTGGATTGTGCAAGACGCATACGGGCCGAATGATCTCAAATTTGCTTAATGACGCATGAATTTCCCTTGCTTCTCTGCTAACCCGTCTGCCAATTAGTTCAGTTATGAATAAGCTGGGAAAGAAGGGGTGCTTGTCAATTTCAATTTCTCAGTTCAATGTTCGTTTGGGTTCATCAATAAATCGCTGTGTTTACACTTCGTGGGGCTGGACTCAACAACAAACATTCGAAAACGGTATAACAACTGGCGATTAGCAAGGACCAACTGTAACGGAAGGGCGAGAATCTACGTCAAGGATCGACAGCGAGGCTCTTCTGGCGGTACTGAGCTCGCAAGCAGAGCAGCAGCAGCGACAGGTAGCAGCCGTTTTGTAGTCGACGGCTCGGCAGTAGCAGGCGCTACTGGAGCGATTGGTGCGAAGGCTTGCCGTTATCTGGACCACTGCTCGCCTCCATCGGCTGCTGTGTTTGTCACAAGCTCCCAGTCAACACGAATGCCAGAGTTCGCTTACGATCCAGACAACGAATGAACGTTCGACGTATGGTTCAACCGATACGAAGACGTCATTTCCAAAGGCGGGTCCATGGTTGATGATGTTGCAAAACCGAGCTCATCGTTTCGAAGCTGGATGCCGCTTCGTTCGCCCGCTTCACCAACCACATTCTACCGAATCGAGCTTATCGGTCTCCCCCGGAGACACCGTGAAGACGCTGGAGGAGCTGTTCGCACAAAATACGTCAGTATTCGCCCGTCACTACGTCTACCTCAGAACTCGGCGCAACGGTGAATCTCTTGACGACTGCACCGAGATCATTGTTCGATGTCAAGAGATGGCCGAGTTCAACGTCATCACGCTCGAACAGAAGAAGTGTCTAGTATGGATCCGCGACCTCCGCACTTGAAGATGCTGACATTCGTGCGCGTTTTTTTGAGCCCTTCATCACAAAATCAGTGCTGTTGCCAGCAAGCACAACAAACGAGGTCTACTTTCGTTTTGCTTTCGCTGTGGATGATCGCACTGGGTCAGACTGCGACTTCCTCAGAAAAAAACGTCCCTTGACTGCAAACTCATTGGTCACAAGAAGGGCGTGAGCTTCATATGAACTTCCTCAAGAAAAAGAGGCATAATTCGAGGACTACGAATAACGTCAGCATTATTGCAGTCACTCTAACAGGCGTCGCATCAAACAACTGCATTTAGTAGCGCCAGATTAATGGCGTTACAGTTCAAAAGCGCTTCGACACTGGCGCCGACGGCACCTAATTGAGCGTCAAAGAGTTGATTCAAAGACTTGATCAGAATCAATCGTCAGTTCCTGCCAGCACGTCTCAAGTTGAATTCTCCAAACAACAGGAATATAAAAGTTATGGATATTTCAAGTACGACTTCCGGATCGATGGACAAAAAGGAAGAGGAAGCTTACGTTAAATATACCCAATGCTCCTTGGCGTCGACAGGATAAACCAAAACCAACCTGTCTCCGACGCCTCGTGGAAGGTACCCTCTGCAATGTGTCTACCACAACACTGAACAAGCTTCACTTTACGCTCACTGCCTGTCTACAAAAGCAATTCTTTGACGTATTCACGCCAGGACGGAAGCTATGTCAAATCCAAGGCGCATCTCACACTGAAAATCTCCCAAACCTATTCTCCGGAATCTCCGGAAAACGCAAGACCTATTCTCCGAAAGGGCCTCCCTGTCCTATATGCCGCTCAGTTTCGCATCTCAAAGGAGATCGACCGCCTGCTGGCTGCATGTGTGCTCTCCCCCATCGATCACTCCGACTGGGCAGCACCGTTTTCGTTCAGAAAAAGAATGGATCGATCTCACGCTGTGAAGATTGTTCTACCGAACTGAATGATGCTCTTGAACAGCACCGGCACCCATTACCAACCACTGATAATATTTCCATCAATCCCAATGCAGGCTGCTTCTGCTGTCAGATCGACTTCTCTAAAGCGTACGTTCAGCTGGAAATAGTGAGTGTTGGTCATGAGCTGCTGCTGATGACCAACACTCACTGCGGACTTTGCCGATACAGCCGTCCGTTTGAGGTTAAGCCTGCTCCCGGCATCTTCCAGCAATGAATGAGGCTCCTTGTTGCTGGACTGGATGGTGTTGCTGCGTACCTCGCCGACACTGTTGTTACTGGTAGAACCGTTGCATCTCATGGGCATCCTCCAGAGAATTCACAACTATGGATTTCGCGTTCGTCTAGAGAAATGTGCCTTCCTGAAAACAGAGATCAAGTACCTCGGCTTCGTGGCCAGTGCGGAAGGACGACGCAGCGATCCGCCAAGGACTGAGGCAGTCCATAAAATGCCACCTCCAAAAGATGTCAACAAGCTTCGCGCCTTTCTCGGTCTCGTTAAC
>JAARMF010000345.1:0-27022 GCA_022844705.1 Toxascaris leonina | reverse complement strand
TATATATATATATATATATATATATATATATGTTACGCAAGAAACAGTGACCTCAATGCGTTGTGGCGCAACTGAGCCAAAGGCGTTCCTGACATTGCTTATGAATAACGAAACCCACAAATTTAATGCGATAAAGATGAGTTGACTTTTCGAAAATATTTTGCACAATATTTCGATGTCTTCTAATGAAGGACTCTTCTCGAATAATAAAATGTTAAAAGTGGATGAGGAAATATAATTTTTGCAAAGCGCAAGTTTTCAATTGCAATAAAAATGCTAAAAACTTTGGGAAAATAAGAGCAGAGTTGCATAACATCTGCGAAAAACCTCTTTTTGCTTGCATTCTTTATTATTCATATCTCACGATGTCACTTTGTANCATATCGGCAACATGGTGTCCGTATATATATATATATATATATATATATATATATATATACGTAAAAAAATATAAGTCTAACAAAGAGGACTTAATAATATATTGGCATAACATCCTTTATGTTCATTTCTTTGCACAAAATTTTACACTAATATTGATCATTGTAATTTCTCTCGATACGAACTTTTCTTGTGGTACGATACCATTGGAGGACTAAGCAGACTGTTATGATCGATCACAAAAAGGGAACGACAACTCACATCTCCAATTTGGAAACAGTACTGGCTGTACAATAAGATTCCGTCTTGTAATGGCATGTTTTATGGCACACCAGGCGGCAATCTGAAATTCGGTGTGGTAAATGATCAACTATGAGCGGGTTGCCGCAAAGAAGTGTGATTATCGTTTATCAAAGATTCAAAAATCTATTATGCATGCCTTTGCAAGCGAAACTCTACAAAGTTGTTTTTTTTCTCAAAGACATCTTTTGAGAGCAGCACACTGAAGTCTGATGAAAATGTTTCAACTTGGCAGATATTTCAAATAGACTTTAAGATAGAATGAGTAATTTCATACGTTCACTGATATATTTTTTGATGAAAGAGAGTCAATCACTTTTGTATAGTTGTTCAGCCTCCTTCAAAACCAATAAAACAATGGTTTTTTTTATAGAATTCAGAGCAAACTCTTCGAAATTAGAAATAGCAAATGCGAAAATAGTCGGATCAAAGCAAATTCATGGAAACGCTCTATCAATAACGCTTATTTATAACGGTAATACCGACCTCTACATTGATACGCCTGTTTCGAGAAACTTCTAGCGATTCTGTGATGGCAGACGTTGCAAACGGTGCCACTGAAAAAAAAAAAGAAACCGTTATTGGAATGCTACCGGATAAATAGCAATAAAAAATGCCGGAAAAGTCAGAAGTATAGTTTGATTTGTATTCAGGAATAATGGACTTCCGTATTTGAAAAAAAAAATTGTAAAAAAAAAACAGATTGATTTCCATGAAGCTGAAAGAGATGCCTCAACCACTCGTGAACGCAAACAATCACTCTGCAGTGGGGGTGCGGTATACGCTGCTCCATAGTAATACATATGTGGAACATTATTTATACGTAGAGAATAGAATAAACAATAGCGACTAAGAATTCCATGCAAGTTGTGGTGGTAAAAAGCGTGTTAGTTAAGAGCATATATGGGCAATCATTTGAATTCATGGCAGCCAAGAAACTTTTGAAAAAAGAAAGTAAGCAAAAACCCGCGAAGTTTCACTGCAACAAATGTGTGTTCATTGTAGATGTGCAGTTTCTTGCCATGTTTCATCAATCTTCCTGCAGCTGGCTCGTCAACAATCGACGGCGGAATCAGATAATACCTGGAATTCAAGCGGCGATAGGACGAAAAATGGAACTGTTTAATGAATATCACAATAACGACCACATTACGCGTATAGTAAACAAATTCTCCTTATTTTCAATGAAATCGACTTCTTGAAAATTAAGATAATGATAGCATGAACAAAAACGGTGTGGCAGTAAAAAAACAATGGTTGCAAGCTGTTGCGTCAAAGCAAAGTTCTGAATGGCTGTGCTTTTGCGAGCGGTGATCTCTTTTTTTATGTGGTGCATCCGTTCAAGTACAGAGATTGCATTCGATCGGCTTTTTCCGGGAATTGAGCGCAACTAAGGACCCCTGAATAGCAGATTCTAGGATGAAGAGCTAGCAAAGGAAGAAATTTCTGCTATGCTATTCGGCGCTAAGATTTGTAGAAATGCTAAAAGTTGAATAAAATGAACAATATCGTCAAGCGTTCCATCGTTCGGGCACGAATTCCTGTTAAACCGAAATACAAAGAAATAATCGTTGAAGATGCGACTAGCCTCTTTTTGCCATCTTTGGTCGTCTCTAGCACTAATGTGCTATGTTGATATAAGCTCTTGGAGGACATACCAGATTTCTCACCAACGGATGATGTTTCATGGTGACTGTGGCTTATTTGTTTCTCTGAAAGCAAGTTTCCTTTTCCGTGGCGAAATGATTTAAACTGCAAAGGATTCATTGTAAATTCCTTTTTCTACTCCGCAGCGAAATATTTCCGTCTGGATGCACAGCCTTTAGTGGCCACTGCCCCCTAGGATGGGCACACTGATGCTATATGATCCAATTAACACAAATTCCACAACGTTTGAAGGGCTGACAATAACCTTAGCCAGCACCCTCAGTGATGCCTCAGACAAGTTATTACTTCCTCCCTTCATTACAAGGATATGTCCTCAATGGGAAGACAGCATCCAGAACTACACATATCATGTACACGTGAGAAACGCTGAAGGCTTTTTGCAGGCGAGAGGTGGGCGATATCCATGATTCCCTCTCACTGCAGAACACAGGCAAATTGGCGTGTATAGCTTTTCATGCAGCTCACAAGTGATACAACAAGGCCCATCCTATTTAAATGATTGTAAACGAAAACCACGAGCAGACGGTGAGGATGATATCAACGAACGAAATGAAATATCTGCTGTAGTAGATTAAATAAGCACTCACCTGAATGTCTGGTTCGTGATTGATCCCTTGACGGTGGAAGAGAAACAGCTTCCTCGAGGTCCTCATTTGCTAAGTCGAAACTTTTCGCTCTTCGTTTCGATCTTTTCCAACTTAAGCGATCCTTTAATTCATCAAAGAATGATCTGTCACGCTTTTCGGGTTTTTGCCCATCGATTCGTTGTTTCTTCATTCGATCTAAATTATTTCTTAATTTGCAGAATTTATCGATACGAAGCGTTTGCATTCCCCTAAACAAAATGCACTCGAAACAATTAATTGAATAATTAATGTTGAAAAACGGAAGAAAATCCAATTCGAACTTCATTTCAGTTTTTTTTTTGAAAGTTTATTGGTGAATATCGCGGGCATTTTCATTTGTCAACTTCGATGTTATGCATCCTACTATTGAAAGTATCACTTATTTGAAAGCGAAAGGTCTAGTCTTTTTGACAAAGTAGTGACGCTCTTCTCAAAGAACAACAACGAAAGGTAGGCAAACCTCGAGAAAGGCGACTAGGATCTTGAGCAGGTGTTATCTGTGGCTCCTCCGGCTGGGCGGTAACCGCCTTGGCGATCACAGCTCGTTGTTCTTGGTATGTGGGACTGTGTGGCTTACTATGTTCAGTGGGCTCACTTGATTGCTTTGCATGACTCATTTGGATGAGTTGTGCAGTNTAGTGACGCTCTTCTCAACGAACAACAACAAAAGGTAGGCAAACCTCGAGAAAGGCGACTAGGATCTTGAGCAGGTGTTATCTGTGGCTCCTCCGGCTGCGCGGTAACCGCCTTGGCGATCACAGCTCGTTGTTCTTGGTATGTGGGACTGTGTGGCTTACTATGTTCAGTGGGCTCACTTGATTGCTTTGCATGACTCATTTGGATGAGTTGTGCAGTTTTACCGGGTTGTTGCGTTGTTTGTGCCTGAAGGGTTGTATGCCCCGGCTGACCAACATGAGTCACTTGTGTCGTGTGACTTGTTTGAGCTGTTGTATAACCCGACTGAGTCACATGAGTTGATTGATTTGGCTGAGTGCTTGTAAACACCGGACCCTCATACCTTAAAATAAGGCATGTAATGAATTTTTTTTCGGGATACTTTAGAGTGATAAAGCATTTTAGCATTTCAATAAAAAGAAAGAATTATTATGGCATTTTTGCTAAACATTTTATTTGTTGCCTAGATGAATACTACTAAAATTATTAGCCAGAATGGCATATCTAATCGAACAAAACACCCTACCATAATGCACAATCGTTCGTAGAAAGCAAATCGTTTTTCTAACATTACTATCGTTCGCGAACTAATTTTGCATTACTTTACTTGAAAACAATAAATTTGATATTCACTTCATATAGGAATAGAATCTTGAGCAGTCAACTTCTGATTTATTCAAATGAGGCGTTATGATGGTGCAATTCCTAAGGAATAACTTTATTGGCAATTATAAGCTCGATAATTTATTCATTTAACCGACAAATATTGGGAATCATAGAGCATCTTTAGAAAAGAAATTGATTTGCTTACACTAAAAGCTTGTCTGTTGGTTTCTGTTGTGATATCAAGCTCTTGGTGGTCCTCAGAAGTATTAAATTAGAAACCTACAAGTTCCATATTCGAAAAAGTTCAATCGAAGCTGCAAAATTATTTAGAGCTCGCTCACGGTGATGGCGGAGCCACGAATTATTAAACGATCAATTGTGCTGACTTATTAAAGCGGTTGGTTTTCCAAAGATGCTGACATCTACACCCTAAAGTGAAAGGCTGAGCTTAACGTTAGACTGCCGCTACAGTGCCATTATCGTTTAAAGGGTCCAAGAGAAAGCATGGGGATAGGCTGGGCTGAGATAAAAGACAATAGTATGTTCATATGCAGCATGAACATAATGTCCATATCGAAGAGACGATTTTCAGATGAAAAGACCACAACGCTGGCATACGGTGTAATAACTTGCTGTACGGTGCTACGTCACAGTTCAGCGAATTTCGCCCCATTCCACGGCATACACCTGCTTTCCTATTTCGGAATTCTTTCTGATGTAAGGTGTTTTTCTGACAGACCATTTGACACTAACTCATCTTCGTTTAAATGCCCACGAACAGAGAATTCACGGATATCAGTTGATAGGCAAAACATGCTCTACAAATAGCACCTTTCACAGTTATTCGTGTTGGTAACAGTCTCCATTCGATCATATTTGAGGCTCAAAAAGTTTCAATACTTAAAAGTCGCCTTACTTCAATCGGCTGAAGAGCTCTTTCTTATTCCATTTGTCCAACAACATATGCATTCCTTTCTACTTTGTACTTCACATGCACTTCCTTAATATATTTGACTGTCAAAAATTCACTCACTGTTCTTTCCACCTTTCTCAGTGCTTTTATATGCATATGCATAATTCATGTATACATTCTTCTGTAGATATGCCTAAACATTAGTGTCTCGATGTATGTCTTCTCTGCCACGCACATNNNCACATTTTTATTTATTCGTGTGAATGAAGACGATTCAGTCGATTGAAATTATATGCCGACTTTGTCATTCTCTCAAATTACAAACTACTCACTTCCACACTCTCACTTGTTGTTTTTTTGTAGCCGACCGGCATTTTCTTACCTTTCAGCAGCGCTACATTTGTAGTTTTAAAGAAAAAGACACACTTTTGGCTCTCATATCCTTCATTAGGGTAATGCCTCTGAAATGTCTGCTCTAGAACCTTCGACGTCGCTGTATCCATTGCACTTTCCATTGATCCATGAAGCGATGAGATCAAAGGTTTTTCCTTGAGTTGCTGAAAATCATGTTGGTTTATTTTCATGAAATGATTCATGTAAAGCCTTTAGTGAAATGCTTTCNCACTTTCCATTGATCCATGAAGCGATGAGATCAAAGGTTTTTCCTTGAGTTGCTGAAAATCATGTTGGTTTATTTTCATGAAATGATTCATGTAAAGCTTTTAGTGAAATGCTTTAGTGAAATATTTTAAGTTTGAAAGATGTTCATACACCAATTATTATAACCGAGCACATATGGAAAAGATTTGCGTACAAAATGTTTTTTCCCATCGTCATACATACCTGTGAAACAGCTTTAACGCTCACAGTTGTTGTTTTAGTTGGGATGACGTCACGACCTTCAAGGCTATCTGAAATTGTTCTGATAAGTGTGACTCACAGCAATAGCATGAATGCATCATAGCACTCTTACCGCGTCACAGAAATAACGTAATTTCTTTGGAATTATTTGCTCTCGTGATTGATTCTTCGCAAGTGAGAAGAAGTATTCGAATTTTTAACGCCTACAAAAATTTCAGGTTGCTAGTTTCTTTGTGAGCATTGCTAATAAAGGACACCTATAACTCTCAATGATTTTCAGCATAATGAATCTCTAAGTTCAGCAGGCACAGTACAATGATCGCTGGTCATTTAATGAGATGACTTGTAACCTAGCAAACGGCAATATCCACCCAATATCGAACAACTAAAAAGCAGCAAACAAGATAAATAAACCGGAAAATGCGGTTCGGCGTTTTGAAAAATTTAATTACCAACCGTGAGGGTCATATATCGGTCTTTTACTGGTGCTAAGTGTTTCGCGGAATTCACTCCCATCGCTACCATGAACAACCACTTGATCCACTTGATGACCCAATGTACTCACACTTGGATCGTAGTAGAAATCAAACTACAACAATCAACTGCCAGAGATTAAAAAAATAGAGTCATTAAAATCAGCTTTAAGGTATAATGTTTGATAAAGCTTGACGGATTATAATTTAGGCCATATCATCTTCAATGAAATTTCAAGCGTTGAAGAATACTCAATATAGGCGAATGAACTGTTGTAATATCGCAATTGTACAGCAAAAACAAATGGGTAAGTGTTGGTGGTGACTAGCGAAGAAATTTCGATTGAGGCTGATGAGCATAAACGCAGTGGAATATATGGATGAAAATGGAAAAAAAAAGAGAGAAAAATGTGGCCTTTTCAAATTTTACAGCGCCCAAATTCCTTTGTTGATATGTGCTACAACAGCGTCAAGCAGCTTTATGTTGCGACGCGAGCATATGTTTTGATTTTTTTTTTTAAATATTCCACACTTCTTCTGAAATGAACGTATATCGTTTTCACTTAGCAATATGAGTAATGGGCGAGACGGCGAGTGAAAAAAAATGAGTGAGAAGATGTATGTAATTTGCAGATAGTTGAGGAGCGCCAAATAGAAGGACTTGGTTGGCAATGTGTTATATTCCAACATAAGAATGATATGTGCTATGAGAAGGCGATATTAAGTTCTGTTTTTTGGAGCAATCATTGTGTGAAGCTAAGAAATGCAACGATCGAGCATCATCCGTTCTTGAAGTTTATAATTTTCCACTTCGCTAATTTCTCCCAAACGACCAGTTATTCTGCGTTACCACTTTAACGGCGTTGAAGCTCTTTAATCGTTTGAGTGAAAGCATCGAGCTTTACCGATGCGATTTTAATCATGAGGAATCTATGATTGATGCATATATCTAAATATACGTCACACGTTCAGGAGAGAAAGTTGAGAAGAACAGAAATAACAGTTTTTGATAGCAAATAAGAGCCAGAAACAACCATATCCATGTACAAAAAATTGACCCCTTCAGTCTGCCATGAGTTGAAGTTTGCCTAAGAGATTCGTTGGGTAGATCAACAATGAGGGACGCTGCTAAACAGATTGGACAGAAAACAACTTTGCGGGATATCGAGCACTATTTCGTGACAGCATTTTTTTTTTATTGATATCAATACAGTTATGGCCACAGCGAACTTTCCATAGAAGGGGTTCAGTTGCTTTTCTCAAGCCGAAGAAGCAGATTCCAGATTGGATCACCCCTAGAAAAGTGATTCTTGCGCCCGAAGCAGATTCTATGCGACCCCACTTGTCACGATATGTCTGGCTGTAATCTGAAATGCGGCAGGCGTAAGTCGCTCCAAGCGTGCACGTGGGCACACAGACACCCACGCATACGCAAGCGCACGAGCGCAACACATTTATATGCGCACACAATACAAGTGTACGCCTACGCCCACTCGTGCAGGTTTGCAAGTTGAGGATCTGCCTTTGTCGAAGAACTCGTGCGGCAGGCGTGTGCCATGAAAGCAGGATAAAAGTGAATCGGGAATACGGAGTATATACCTCACTCATCATTAAATGAAAGAATATACCTGGACAGTGAGAGTTCCAGAAACGCTATCATTTCTGTATGGCCTTCCTTGCAAAGTAAACGTATGCACGCTCTCTCCGGAGCGCTTGAGCTCTTCAAATCCAACGATGGCCAGACCTAGGAAACGCTGCTCGCCGTCATGGGTGGTCTGCACACCTTCGTATATTTCAAACAATATTTCTTCAGAAGCTGGCGTTAAATTACTGCAAAATGATCCACATAGCAGGGCGTGCTCGAGTGCAAAAACGAATGTGTGTAGATTTGCCACTGTGATTCTACTTGCACTGGTTATATTATTTTCTAACAACCCACCTCGATGAATTATGCACATCTTCCAGCAGCCCATATACTGTTCTTGCCCAGCCTCGTTTCTTAGAAATCTGAATCCAACATGAGAAACCAATATATCAACCAGAAAGACAAAAAAAGCACGAAAAAGGCCGTCCGCCTCCCATAGAAACAGCTATATCCCCCCTCCTCCTCAACGTCCTTTCCCAGCATTCATTCCGAAGGCAAAACTCACAACTCGAAGCTCTCTTCCCAGTAGGGACTCATATTTAAGCCTTTGGTGGTCGTATACTTCTGTGCTGGCTCATCCATTTCGACGACAACGTATGGTTGATTGACATCTGCAAATTTACATATGCAATTCACATCTGCATCCCACAAGCACTTGAAGAAGGGGTCGATTCTATGACAAAAATTCTGCGTAATACGGTAGTCACAAAGCGTGATGATTCTCGAGACAAAACCAATGCGTTCAAAGAAATGATATTTTCCAGTTAAGCATAACGTTCCTCCAATACACGCTATTCATTACGAAAGTGACCTAACTAAATGTGCGCCACACGTTCCCGTTTTTGGTACTATCTGAGCTCTCATTATTTCTTATTCATTCATTAATTGGGCACTGATTCTTGCGCCACTCTTGCTCGTCGATCGAATGAGCCGCATATCGTGCAAAAATTCCTGACCGATCTCTTTGCCAAGGCGTTGAGCACGAATAACTTTCACGCGAAGTTTGTTCGGTTGAGCACTACCAAAAGCGTTCGTGTTGGTCGGCGATGAGATTATCTGCAATTTTTCTTACTGAAGTTCAACTTTCTTTCCATCTTTATACGCAGATAGCAAGTGAGTGCTTTTACTCTGTAGTAGATTTACACTTATTAGTTGAGCTCAACTGTTTTAATATCATTGCCCTCTAAAGTGGAAAAGTTATAGCAGGATTCGGCAAACCACGAACGTGTGTCTACCTAAGAAACCATTCGAGATTTGTCTTCATCTGCAAGATGGTTTCAAGTTCATTTTATTGAATTTCTTATAGGCCTCAGCTAAATAAAACGCATTCTTCGTGAAGTAACGCTGCAATGTAGTTTGTCGCACTGTTTTCACTTCGACCGTAAAGCAAACAAGATCTGTAGGTGAGTAGTTGCTTTTAGCTCTAGGTTTCATATGATTTAAAGCACAAATCATTGTCAACAATGGTGAATAAGTCTCGGCTGTTAGCCACTTTGCAACAAGATGCTTCCTCTGATTCACCCAACGCATGGCAGCCTCATTTTTGCTTCAGAAGAGTAATGAAACCATAAAGCCCTCCTAGCGACCTAGTATCGTAGGTGCGGTGCCTCATGCACAGGTTATGATGTTCTCAAGAGGGAGTCAATGTTTTCAAAACAACTCTTCAGCAATTCGAACACAATTACTCCCGTTGTGTCCGTGTCAGAATTATCAGCGAACAACATCCATTTGCGAGACGTATATTCGTAATCAAATTATCGCACATAAGCTATAAATGAAGCATCACTGTTCAGCGTGATCTTATTCATCCTACTTAAAGGAGATTTTCTAGGATCTGGGCTTCTCTGACAGTTACAGATGTAAATCGTTCGCCTTCTCTCCGATCCATCTATTAACGGAAGCGTCGTTTAGTGGTAGCCGTTTTAGCGCTTTCATTGGATTTCTTTGAATTACAGTCGAGATCGGTTCACATATAACTGCAACGATTACCTTCTCTTCCATCTCGTATGCATTCATGATCTTCGCATGATTTATTTCAGCTATTCAACACAATACTGACAAACCATCTTCTGTTCTTTCATTTCTCCTCTCATAAATGTCGCAGATCATCATTTGTTCACATATCTAGCTGCGCCGAAGTACCGCAACGTCTTGTGCTTCTTATGTGCATGTGACTTCGGGAAGTGCTCGTGATGGATGCTGTGTGTTTCGCTGCTTCATTCAAGCTTTTCTCGCAAATGAGTAAATAGACAAAACCGATGGTGAACTAGAGACTCAACGGGATAAGCTGCGAGACATTCTCAATATAACAATGTTACAGACTCAAACGGAGCCTTTTAAGGAAATATTGTGAAGTGTTTCCTGCACTCTAGAATGCGTCATATCGTAAGAGTTTATCGCGTATCCAGCAATAGCTGCAATTTCATGCTATTTTGAGAATGCCAATAAATAAAGATGCAAAAAATAAAAGTGTTACGTGTGGCTGATTTAATCGTTTCATCATTTCCTGGACGGGAGCAACAACGGCACTCGTTGTACGTTCTTCAGACTGCTGATGGTGTCTAGCAACCGGTGACATCATTTCCGACAACGAAATATTAGTAACAGCCGAGACCAGACATCGTCTAATAGCCGCTTCCACCACCGAGCTATTCACTTCGCCTGCCTGTACTTAACCCACTTCAAAATCATATGTCTTTCCTTAACGCAATTTTATCCTCAATGAAACTACAGAAAATAGCTCAGATACAGCGTCGTTTGTGATCGCTCTATCCTCACGTTGTCTTGATTGAGACGAACTCAGTTTTTGCATATATTTCTCTCTCTACTTATCTAGCAATAATTTTTGCATCAGATTTCATGCTTCACCTAATAATTCCTCATTGTTTGTCTTATTTCGTCTTTCGGTGATCCATTTCATCTAGCCTTCCGCATTTTTACCTCTCCCGTGGTGTGCATTATTGTCCGGCGACCCAATAAATCCCAAATGATGAACTCAGTGTACAGGTACATTCACATTTATATATTATATAAGTGCCGTATATGGTCTTTTATTTTTAATGATTACTTCAAGCTTGTTTCATTCTCGCACGAACTTTACCACTTACCGAGCTCGAATCCGTATTTTTGAGCTGAATATCCAATTCAGGTCTTCCGCTGAAGCATCCCATCACGTATATTTGATTTGCTATGCACGCCAATCGCGCTTCGATCTGGATCAAACAACCTCCAAGAGACAGATCATTGTGCCCAGAAAAACAAAACAAAACATAAGATGCATATAGCTGTCATCTTAAAACTGTGCCAATGCGCTGGAAGTGTAGCACTACGATTAATCTCTAACTTATGATCAATATATACGTCAGTACGATTAATCTACTTGTCGTTCTTGGAAAAACTTTCATTTCGTTCTCAAAGGAGTCGAGATGTTAACCGTTGCTGCAGTAGGGCGGCGCCGATTTATCGACGCACTCACTCTCTTCATAAAGACAAGGACGGCTCTAAAACTCGCAGCCATGCTCAAAAATGAGTAATGCATCGATTTAATGATCAACTAACGAATTAATTTTTCAAGAAAACGCCGCGATGTTTTTGATTGACACGTAAAACGATCATTTTTTGCTACAGTGAATTCAATAAATTGAAGCTACCAAGACGAATATGGGATCGACAAAGGTAACACATATCGAATTCTAATAACGGAACACAATCAATACAANCTACAGTGAATTCAATAAATTGAAGCTACGAAGACGAATATGGGATCGACAAAGGTAACACAATCAATACATCGAATCACTTGGGCTAATGCTGTCGACATAGCAGTGAAATAGCCGTTGAATTTTTTCCTTTGAGCACGCAAACAATAAGATCTCAAACAGATGATGAGGAAACAATGGTCAGGAAACAATGTATTGGCTAACAGAGTTATCATTTTTTTTGAGGTGAATTCTTTTCTAAATATTCAGATCAGATATTGCTAGGAGAGACATATGCACTAGTACGAATGGCGTAGAAAAAAAGCTGCAGGTCAAAGGGAGCGGAGAGATTGCTTTCCGGTTTAGCATCATACTATAGTCAAAGATGACAAAAGGAACCATTTTGTCATGAAGACACAATTTCGTCTCTAGTTATATCAACAAGATTATGCACCAAGATTGCTCCGTTGATTCAAATATCTTACGTGGAGAATATAAAAGATAAAGCTCGATAAACAATAGGAATACGGAAGTTATAAATGCAGAATTGCGTAGACCTCAAGAGAAAAAAAAAAGGAATTTCACTTTATAGGATGCATCATCTGTTTTGTAGCGAATATGGATGATAGCATACCTCTCCATGTAGATCACGTATTTTTGCGTCAAAGTTACTGACAAGAAGACGATCGTCGACCCTTTGCGAACTCACTAATTTCAGGTTCACTTCCGCAACGTCGATCGTACTCTTCACTGTCTAAGAAGAAAACAGCTTACATGTCATTAATTAGGTCGGAAAGATTCTAGTAAATGAAGCAGAATAAACTATGTCGAGCTTGCATTAATGCTACATTCGCAGTATGAGTCAAATGAACATTGGAAACGGTGTAAAACAGAATAACTTAATTCGATTATAGCCAATAATTTGTCACTAGAAATTGTCTACTCCCTTGTAAGCATGAAACATTACTTGAATTACGCTCAGCTCACTATTTCGAGCTTACGCGATTCCAAGAAACCAAAAATGCGCAAGTTGACCGATCTCAGCGTTCTTATTATAAAAAGTTCTTTATTCAAAGATTTTTGATGTATAGTAATGCTTAGAACCCAGCCACAGAAATTTTGTTGTAGTGTGCTTATACGGATTCTATCTCATTTCAAGAGAAGCGTTTGCTCAATCGAAGGTAGTCTGAATGAGGCGATGAAATATGTTAAAGTATTCTTTGGCAAATTTGTTCAATTCATTCATCGATTTCTTTAATGAAAATACTCACCAGATGGTCTTTAGGACCTTGTTCCACTCGAATGTTGGAAATTTTAGGCGCTGTTTTAACCGCTGAGTTGTTCCCAAATCCTTCGAAGAGAATCTCGCAGTTCGACTGAAATTGCAGATGGCCAGTGAACGAGCGGACGATTGTTTTATATGAATGGAGTGGAAAATTTTTCTAATGAAACGTTTCTATGTCGTTCATTTTGCGAATTTTAACTTGAAAAATAGGAAAAAAACAGCGAGGACAGCTTTAATTCTCTTCTAGGAAAATCGTATGGATGAAAAATTTCTCGCTGACAAATTTTATCTTCGATTCTGTACAGGAAATCAGAATTTTTTGATTACGAAGAGAAAAGCAATTTAAATCTTTAGAGAAGGCAAGCTTTTCCATGTTGGCTCACTTACAGGAGAAGAGACCTTTTTGGCGGCCTCGTTTAAAGAACTGATCCATCCTTCGAGTGGCTCTGGCACTCGACGTAGATTGTTATACAACCATGCCAAGAGTTCGTTCGTCCATTCGCTCGTTTGTGATCTATATACACTGTTAACAATTCAAAGCGCGCAACAGCTATATTTAAATAATAGTTCACATAGAAACGATGCTACAGCTGTGAATCACGCATCAAAAGGTACATCAGTGTTGGCGTTTGACTAGAACTGTTTGCATTTCAGAATCCAAATACTTCTTATGATAAGAGCCATCACAACACAGATTATCCACGAGAGGTTTCGTTCTTTAAATAAGGCTTTTGTGGACCACTGATAACAGAAAGTCGGATAACAGAAAACATCTGCAACTCGACAGTGAGACCTCAAGACACAAGTATTTCATATACCCTTTCAAGTTATAATGTTTGCAAGCAGCATAGTGCGTAGAAAATATCCGAACCGGGAGGCGGTGCCATATGTGGGCGGCGAAATGAGAGCACCCTCGGATTGCGGCGCTCCTAGCTTGTTGAGCGCGAGATAGCAAAGTGCGCCGACGATGACCCACGAAAGGATCAGCCAAGAGAAGCCATCCATACCGTCCGCTACCGAGCGCTGCTGCACATCACTTATATAATCACAATAACGAGATGTAGCACCTCTCTGAGGCGTATCAATGAAAGAATATCGAGATTAGCAACTAATCGCAAGCTATTGAATAACTTCGAATACAGCTCCAACGCTTCAAATTCTCCAAGATTCTAAAAGGGGGAATATATTTCAGGGAGGGAGTTCCACCGATGAGGAGTTTTATCGCTCCACTCTATACAGCTGTGTCACAGCGATAGCAACCACTTCAACAACAAATAGATAACATTTTTCTAGTTAGTTATATGATAACAATTTCTCCCTCTCTAACAAGTCTCTGAAGGGCTAGGTTCATTCTAGCGAGCCGAAGGCTTTGTTATGTATACACGGGGAATGGGGGGAGGGATGGGGAGGATTCGAAGCAGGGAAGCGAAGGAAAAGGGGGCACAAGAGGTAACTATTGTGTAGTAGATATTCAAAAGGGACTTATAATGTGATCTATTCTTCGATGAGTGAATATGAATCATTTTCACAATCCGAACAATCGTGTAACCGGCGACAATCAGCCAGCATAACTCATTCATGTCAATCGGATCATCTTTATTTGACGTCAAATAAAAAAGCTCTGGATTCTCGAATAAGTTCTAGAAAGACTTCACTAATAATAATCGAGATTTGGCAGCCTGTTTAGCTTAACTAGCTGATTTTTTCAAGTCATCACTGAGCAGAAGAAATATCACCATGCGGAAACTTCAGGGAAATGGAACAGCATATTCACCAAAAACAGCACACGCCACTCTTGAACACCATACTACCTATTATCGCCAAGAAACTTCCCTATTCCATATAATCAGCGTTATAACATATTTCTCAAGTTAATAAGCTTAAGCCGACATATACTTAAGTATAAGCTGTACAATGAGCCGTAAATGAATGTAAAACAAATAGACAGCATCCAGAAAGGTGGGAAGACCGGAAAAAGAATAGAAACCCTCAACTAGACAGGCTGCGATGTGACTGCAAAAAACAAGAANGGAAGACCGGAAAAAGAATAGAAACCCTCAACTAGACAAGCTGCGATGTGACTGCAAAAAAACAAGATTTCCTGACGAGAAGCACGCGTTAGCTTCCTGAACAGCTCCACGCTCGATGAGTGCGGTTCAATCGAGCAAACTCGCTACACTGCCCCATTAACACCATACGCAATCCGTCTTCCTCTTCTAGCTGTCTTCGTCGAGACCACATTGTAAGCTTCGAAACAAGAAGATACAACATGAAATGCCCTCATCGATTGCACTTGTCTTTCTAGTTAATTAATTAATAGCGATGTTATCACTCAACATTTACTTAGGTAAAACGCACAATAAATACCACCTTCTTCTTGAATAGTACTTCACTATCATATAGAGTATTCATGAAGAATAGGAAAAAAAACTTTCACATAGTTACGATATATTATGAATGATGTCATTTAACAATCATTGCAATTTTGTATGAGAAGAATGAATCACATTGCACTCAATTTGGACCGTAAAATTGTTCAACGCAGCAAATAATCCCTAAAATGATTTCATTCTAGCTAGTTAGGAAGCATTTGTTTTAATAATTTTTATTGCTTAATGCATATATCAATCCATAAATATCTCAGATCTTTATGGGATTCATTAATTTCATCTAAGTATCATGAAAATTGATTGATCGCGATACATTTGCGAGCACAAAAATAAATAGACTTGTTCAGTTTGAAAATTCGATCGAAATCTGATTGCGTTTTACAAATGAGATCTCTTAGCGAATAATTCATTGGAGGAAAGGCAAATGCGTAGGATCGAAAATAAAAGAGCTCGCTCAGATTGTCGAAGTTGTTCGGCAAGGAAACAAAGCAGCCTACGAGCAATTGGATACTTACTTCTGGAATATCTTGTGAGCAAAGTGTGTGCAGAATGCTGCGAAATAGAACGCCAATATGAAAACTCGAGCGGAAAGAAACGCCCGACAGGCGCGCTTACCGGCAACCTGCAGTTTATCAGAGACTTGGTGGGTGGGGAGAGTGCGGTTTGAGCTAGAGACACAAAGCGAAGTTGTGGAGCTGCTGAGATGTGCTGCTAGCTAATGCCGCAAATTTTCATATAAAACCTGAGCTCGGGACTGACATCTCTTTCTTACTGCCTACCTTCATGTTGTTGACATTTGGCATTGCTAGTTGTTTCCATTCAGTCATTTTTCTCGATAACGCCATGTTCATGGGCGTTTTGTCTATAAAATGATAGTACCTTTGATGTGACATACGTATTTTATTCCAAATACTACCACTACAAACCGAAAGAAGTTAACTGAAATGAAACCTCAAAATAGATCTTTCGAAATAGTATATAACCGCTCAAAGGTGCTGTCGCAGTTGTCCCTGCCGACAGACTCTTGAGGCACTATTGCCCGAAACAAAAGCAACATAAATTTGCGCGCAATTGTGGGTGCGTGTAAATACAAACACGTAAAAGCACGTTGAAATTCTACACAATCTATGTGCGTACACGCTTCAAACTTATTTAACTTTTCCTCACCACATTCTCTTTGTTTCCGCCCCAGTGCACATCGGCTCACTTAATGCTGCCACTCGAACGGAAGTATTCTTTTGTCAGTTGGCATTTTGAGTACATTTTCAAATGTCGTGGATGAGGAATGTATTAACATCGATATTTCACAAACATCTCATCTCGGTTATCATTAAAGTTGTTGAGCTGTTAGAAGCGTTAAGAAATTATTCCGCCAATGTGGCAATAGTTTACTTATGTGTTCGCATATATTTGTCTGCCTACCCGACAGTTTGAATTCGGCAATCATTAAAGTTTTGGTGAACATTTCGTACACGAACTATTACTTCCATATTTTGCTTGGTCGGACCTTTACACAAACCTCGTACCAATGACTTGCTTTTTTTTTTTTCCGTAATCCAACCCCTTTAAAGCACTTATATATTTCTCGTGCTTTAAATATCTTCAAGCTTTTTGGAATTTAACTGATTAAGTTGAATAATGGCGTGCGAAGCACTCTATTGCGGTAGTTATAATTACTACGCTACATAACTCTCGAGTTGAAGCTATCAGACAGACAGACGGATAAACACACCCACACCGATGCCAACAAGACTCTACCATAATGCGCCACTATGCAAATATGGTGACATTATTTCGCATCCATTTAATTTGTGCTAGCCTATGAAATCGACAGCTGAGATGAGCGGAATGGAAAAGTGTGTATTGCATTAGTTCATGAGCGATTCAAGGATTCCTTACTTATTCAAGGCGTCGTGACACAAATTCTTGATTGGTTTAAAATCGACACATATCGATCGAAGCAATCTCAAACGGAAGCTGTTTTAATCCAACGCCAAACGTTGATATATGGAACTGTTGAAAAATTGCCTCGAGAAGGCTTGTTTGTGGGAAAGTGCTTTGCTTTGCATCACAAGTAGATGGCGCTGCATCAGACTTTTGTGAATATAGTTTGCTATTGATACACTTGTCTGCAAGCGAACCCAACAGAGTTTGTCGAGTAGCTAGTTAGACTCTGCATTCAGCTAAAGAAATGCTCTCAGGTGGTGACTGCACATAGCAAGTCAATCACTTCGACTCTCATTCGTCCTCTTAAGTTGCCAGTTTGCTCGGCTATGGCGCAAGCATTCACTTTAAGCAAGCATTTCCTTTCACTTTTCTTTTCAAGCCCATTAGTTATCTCTCCTTTCGCTTGATATAAACGGGCATTTTGATGAGATTTGAACATTTTTGTGCAGAAATACAACAGATCGTTTCGAAATCTGCCTTTATATATGTTTGCAAAAATTCACAACACTTGATGTTTGTGAGTGCAATAGGAAAGATTTATCATGGAAACAAATTTATGCAATTTTTTTTTCACATTTATCAGCAAGTAAGTGATCAAAATATCAGATCAAAAGTTGTCGCTTTGTCAGTTTATCAACAAAGGACACTTGCACAACACGAACACACAACAACAACCAGTGCTGAGCATCTAAAATGCATTTACTTTGTGCTCATTGAAAGCGAATAAGCAAGTAGAGAGCTTGAAAAGCATATTTGCATAAGCATGAGATCGGCAAATTGCCATCTTTGCGCAACGTTAAATTATAATGCAACCACAGCAAAACTGAACAGAATTTTATCCAAAGTTTTGCACATTTACAAATACATCAAAAATGAATAATCACTAAATGCTGAATAATTATTCTAAGAGTATTCAAAAACTCTAATTTCTATACTTCGGGAGTAATCTATCTTTGAAACTTGGCTCATCAGGTCCTTGGCTCCTCAAACTTGGCTCATTTTTCCCATCAGTCATATTAATGTTTTAAACTGAAATGCCCTTTGAGAATGGATTCACGAATTCGAAGAAATGAATGAAAAGTGAGTTGCATAAAACAGTTGTGCATACTTCCGTAAAGCTAGAACACATTTAGACGGACATATGCAACATATTTTCAATTTTGATGAATTAAGCAAAGTTTAACAATCGCTATTTGTAAGTGAACTTCGATCTTTACACAATATTAAGGAATAAAATAGCAACAATGATGCATCACATTTGATTCAGCAAAGTTTTTTTTTCCGAGAAAAAAGTGCCGCAAACGTTCATTGTCGCTAATTAGCGTTGTTTCGCTAAGAGAGAGAGAGAGAGAGAGAGAGAGAGAGAGAGAAAGAAAGAGTAAATACAATGGAAAAATATGAAAGTGATAGGAGTGCAAAATGCGTATCGCTTTTTTTGTTTGCCCTTCGAAATAATATTCCCCTAAATGGTAATGTTTTCATTTCCAGTAGCTTTATATAGTGCTCTCACACAACTGAAATAGAGATAAATATTACATTAAGAGTACTAACAATCGAATATTTAATTCACATATGAATATAATAGTGAGCATGAAAAATGCAATTTGAGTGTAAAAGTATATCGATGAAAGCAATTGAAAACGACAACCTGATTCAATGGAAATGAGCTGAAACTCTTCGGAAAGAAACACAAAATAAATATGTGGAAATAGTATTGATGTCCAAGAATAATCGGCTCATATCGTTGTATCCCTCATTCTCGAGTTATACAATGGCGCTAACTCTCGCATTGGTATTTCTCTACGATCTTCTGATTTTCGAAGCAATTGATAAGTGGCAACGATAGCGACAATGAAAGAAAATAGCATAAGAATCGTTCCGGATCCAAATATGAAGAAGGCGGATCCAATTTCTTGCTGAAAGGCATAAACGTTGAAGAAAATATTCTTTTTTTAGTGGTCAAAATTTCGCCTATAATAAAAATGAAATATAAAAATGATGGATATATTATTTAGTATATATAAACCAAGTTAAGTTATAGTTTAGCTACAACTTGGCCTGACGTAAATAGCCCAAAGAAAGAGTTCAATTCTATTTCAAATGAATTTTGCTTTTGACTGCTCCGATTCTCATAGCTAAGCCGGAAGAAGGTACATACCTCATAAGTCCCAACAAGTCCTTGCACGAAACGACTATCAACTCGATGAGCGGCGAAAAAGAAGATTCCAACGGCAACAATCGAGAAGAACACTGGAAAGGGGAAATATATCTATGGAGCTGTAAATCCATAACCTCCGTTTTGAAAAAAACTTCAACTTCTCAATAAAAAATCAATGTGAGATTTGAAGCAAAATGGCACTTCCTACATCAGGTGAAATGCTGAAGCAAGGAAGCGCTGATCGCAGCGAACTTTGCATAATTCCGAATGAGCCGAATTGCATGTTCATGCAATGCATTTGGCGCCAATTCGGTGATACCATAATACAGCATCATAGGCAAAGTGATCGCCAGATAATCAAAAAAAAGTGATATGAATAAACTTACATGCGACAAAAATGAGGATTGTGAACAGTACCGCACATACACTATGACATGGTGCACATATACCAGAGGATACAGCCAATCCCGCAACGATTAACGAAAGAAATATGCATATGAGAACAGCTTTATGCCATCCTGAAATTAATGTATTTTGTGCTACTCACCTATGCAGCAAGGTAATAAACGTGCGCAGGGCGCATTGTGTTTAGCATGCATCTGCTGAATTGCGCATCCATTAAGCAACTATTTTGGATAATTCAATATGCCTAACTATGACGTCATTTTCGAATGGGACTATCAGTGAAACCCGATTGGACCAACTTCAATGACATGCATGCAATCATACAGAAACTCCGATATGCAGATGACCTTATAGAGCTTTATTAGAATATGCCGTTAGCAGGCATTACCTTAGCAGCATCTATACTTTATCAACTGAAAAGCTCATTCCGTTCCTTATATCGCATGTTATACTTGCGACATCATCAGATTAAGCTCTCGTATGTGTGCTTTCTCAATACTCAAGCTCATACTTGCAGAAATTTTATGGCTTAAAGACAATTAATAATTTGCTTGACAGGAGGTCAGTTCAAAGCCTCGGATCTTTTCCAATAGTCAAAACATACCGCAGAAAGTGTAATGGAAGTGAAATGAATATTTTTTTCTAAGTGATTATGGCTGATCTTATTTATACAACACCACATCTAATAAAGTATCGATACTCATAGAACACTTAATGCAATTAGGGAAGACCAAAATCTCCGCTATTAGGGGCAGCTGAGATTTTGGGGATTCTCGTCACACATCTCTGAAAATGTGTGAAAGTGGTGATTTGAGAGAAAAGCAGGAGGTCCCAAGAAACGATGTAGGAGACCCCAGCGAGAAGGCTCAAGAGAATGTTCTGCACTCTTTCGATCTAGTGATCATAGATATCGATAACTTCTGGAATTTATACTGATATTTAAGCAAAAGCTGTTCATTGAAAAAGAGCTTCTGCTTATGCACTCGTTGTTAAAATGTTTCACTTAAAGCAAGAAAAGTGAAGCGCTCACCAAAGAACTGATGATGTTCAGCCTCACCAGCAGCGCTGTTCTCATCGATGTCATGCAGATTCTCATCGATCACTTCTGAGGCACTGTAGTCAAATTTATACGTGCACGAGAGGGCCGCATTCTCCGCACGCTCTGAATCAATATGCGAAACAAAATGTCGATGCGCACGAGTACAATCTTGCCATAGTCCGTGCTGCAAATCATTGAAGTCGTATAAACACCGCCGAAAGTTTAGAATATATTTCAGAAAACATGAAACAAACCTAAAATATATGTTTCTTTCTTTTTCTCAACAAAAATCACTTCGCTAAGACCGTATTTGTCTCTTCACCTGCTTGCTGCACTTGGCTCCCATTTTCGTGAGACATATCTCACGTCGAGCTTTCGTGAAAGGATCCTAGAGAAGTTTGCAAGATCACTACGCTGCTTCTTTCTGCAAAAGAGTTCCAGAAATCGACCGATCCTCTGCTTTGATGCTCAACAGCTCTCAGAATTTTCTCTTGAGTGATAAGCAAAAGTTAAGACGCACTGAAGCAAAAATTGATTGTAAACTATATCAGTTTCAGTGAGTTAAGCGAATTGCAAAACCATAATCGACTTTGAGCCTCATCTCCCAATAAAGGTGTTACAGGCGTTGGTGCCAAGTTGCGATATTTGAGTGTCTCAAATTTTGGAAAAACTGCATCAATTTGCTGTGATAAAGTAAAATGCATGAAAATTGCTCGGACGCAGTAAATTAGGAAGCGCTGCAATACGTGGGTTAGGTGAACACTTAGAACTTATGAGAAGAAGGCAATCTGATAGCATCCCCATCTTCGCAGAATCACTCCAGAGGTCATTTGGAGCATTCTTTAAATATATTGAATTGGTTTGCGAAAGCCAAACACTCTACATTGACGTGTTGGGCACCTCTTTACTAGTTTTGAAGTGAAGAGATCGATTTCTTAGTTTATTTCAGTAGAATAACCGTTGTGAAGGGAATAAATTCTCACTTGTAAAAAGAATGAGTTTTTACAAGTTACATATTTGTTNAGTTGCATATTTATCGTAATTTCTGATTTTCTAAATTCAAACAATTTTGGAAGTCTTTTGTGAATTTTCCTAAAATTCGGAAACGATTGCGACTCAATATTAGTTAAAGTTTGGTTGATCTGAAGAAATCGTTGAAGCATTTGCCGTGTAAAATATCACAGTGATTAGCCAACCGTGAACAATATCGCATTATGACGCTGCAACCGATTATGAATGATGCACTATAGCAGATCGCTTGAATTGATCATTTAATGAAACGGAAGAAAATGCTCAACATTGAAAATGCCCTCATTGGAAAAATGTTTTGCAACAATCTATGCAAAAGAAAATTTGAGCCATTGAGGCAATCCCATCTGTCGCCAATATATTACTGATTTTTTCGGTTGCCAAACTGATAAGTTGAAATAAACTTGATATGTGGTATGAATTAAATGCATTAACAGATAAACGGCTCATAAAAGAGAAGCATACTTTCTTCCATCAAATGGTTTTTGCGTTTTTCTAGATACATACGGTTAGAAACCTGCACGGAATACTTGATGAAGAAAAAAAAAGTGCTAACATGATGGATAGCGCGAAACTCTCGGATGTCGACAACTTGCCAAGAAGGCGACAGCAAACCGGCAATGCATAATGCTATACTAATAACGAGTAGAACGAGGGCCACTACAAGAACGATTGTCTGCGATAAGGTCGACTTCGAATTGTTGTTCATCACAATACACCCATACACACCTCCTGAAGAAGCTTACATACTTCAATATCAACTTTTTGCAATATGAGTCGACATGAATGCGGTTTGCTAGAAATTCGCTTTATGGAGGGGTGGATGCGGGGAGAAGAAAGGAATGGGGGNAAGGTATGTAAGAATTGCATTGTGCAAAACGCATTGTCTTCTAATTCGATTGTTGCATGAAACTCCGAGTAAAATTTTCACTGCCGTAAAGCACCTTCATATCCATTTTAATAACCCTCCCATATCAGCGAAATCTGAAATCACAACAAAATTCAGTGGGCTCTAAACTATTTTGTGGCAACGCAACAAGGAAATCCATTACAATTTATCGCTGCAAATTTTGCACATTCATTCAATCGTGAAATGCCACCAATAGCACGCTCCAAAAGTTGCTCTTTNTCAATCGTGAAATGCCACCAATAGCATGCTTAGTTGGAGCTTTTTAAATTGCAAGTGACTGTGCACAAGTAAAGATGTCTTAGTAATTGCCAAGCAAGAGTGCCATCCAAAAGTTGCTCTTGTTGGCCGCGGCATTCTTTATCTAAAATTCGGATTTCAGTTTTAATCAACGATCGCTGAGTAGAAAAAAAAAGCGAGAACGAAAAAAAAAGTGCAAAAAACAACTCCATTCGTAAGATCTACATTCAACAGGCAAATTCAAACAAATAATAACAAGAAACTAGAGCAACTCATGTCCAATGGGCTCTACTTCTAGATTAAAAGCTTCGTATCGCTAATGGCTCCACCTTCAAGTATTGCTATAAATTTAGCATTGAAGCACTCCGGCTTTTACTTTCGCTACTTTTATCAAGGTGAAAGAGACAGAACAGTTGATTATATTTTCAAACTGAAAAATGAAGGACACACTACTTAAGTGGATAGCCACAAGTTTTGATGAAAAATTGTTCCAATAAGCAGTCTATATAGCTAAACGATATCGATACTTCCGTTGGCCAACGATTATATATTCTGTGTAAATTCTATATTCCACTGAAACATATAGCACATAAGAATCCATAATGAATATAGCTGATTTTTTTTTCTCGAATTCAAAATTGGATTATTTCAAAGCATTCAGGGAATCCCAAATTCGGTGACGAATGGAGCACCTCAAATGAAACGCTAAGCCATTTAATCGGAATGGGCGGAAAAAGCGATCATTTTGAAAGTTTGGGGTGGGCGTTGAAGAGAAACCCTCAATAGTGCGGCGTGGCCGCGATATAAAAGACGCGCATCGACGCAGGTGCACACTACGTGCAAACCTGAATTCACATTCGGTCTCATGCCGGCGATCGATTGGGAAGGTGAGGGTCAGCCCGTATATGGGTGGCATAATGGTCACCTGGCTCACTGCCCTTGAAAAGGTACGCGTTTATGCGTTGCAGCGATTCGCAACACGGCGACATTTTTCCATGCAGAGTCATACACAGTGCTTATTAAGAAAAAGTGCAGATTAGATGGGAGGCGTGATAATAGGAGATAAAAATCAGTAAGAGCGGATTCAGTCATTGCTATTACTCCAGCACAAAATTAAGCATAATTTATAGTTACACTAGCCTTTTAGTTACATTAGTTACACTAACAACTAGCCAGCCAAAAACGACAACAGCCAAGAGTCACGAAAAAATATTTTTGCTTCCGATTTTGAGTAATATGTTATTGAAGAAACGGGCTTAATGAGCTGATTTTGGCAAACAATCGATTACCCTACGCTTATTATGATACCCACTTCTGCCTGGTTGTTGCACTATGTGCGAAGTGATGCAATAAAATGACTACGAAACAACAGTTGAGGCGATCGACAGTGGCATAGTTGGCACAAGTGTTTTGTCACGAAAATGAAAATCAATAGGTCTGAACCCGTTTGCGAATATGATCCTTTTCACTCACTACCACACATGCCTATCTTTGAAAATACGGAAATTCCCGCAAAACTCAATATCCTATCATATTTTTCAGAGTTCATCAAAACCTGAAATAATTTGAATCAATGTAACAATTTCAAACAGCACTCCTAAAACCCCAAAACCGTGCCATTTTTTCGAAATGTTTGCACATTGCAACTGTGCGTTCTTCCACTCGTCAAACACCTTGCATCTTACCCATAATTACCTGAGTGGAAGACAAAAAAATTTCCCCAAAATTCCATACTGTGCCGATTCTCCATAGGTCGCACACAATCTTAGGATGTTAATATAATTGCCTGAAAATTTGCAGACGTTACTCTAGGCCAGTTCACAATCGTAAAGGACTCTGCGTTTGACGATTCCAGTAGCTATAGCTTTTTCTCCTTTACTATCTCTTGCATTCCAAGTGCCAATATTGCCCTAATTCTACCGGTATTTAGCGAATGTTTGCTGAACAATTGGAGTTTATATGAGCTGCAGTATTGCCTCAAATAGGGTCTATGAGATCATCAATTCCGCACGACTTCCAAGCGCTAATGAGAGCTTATTTTTCCACGAAATAAACTTACACTACAGTAGCAGCGAACAAAGTTTCAATCGTACAGAAACAAGTCACTCTTTCAAATGAATGAAGTAAAGACCATTGACAGGAGGAAGTGAAAGAAAATGACGAAGGCGGAGTAATACCGTCTTTCTTGAGGCAAGACAAGATAAGTTAAAGTCTCAATGTATTTCAGAACGAATTCTCAAAAACGCAATAGCCCACACTATCTTTGACGTCAGGTGACATCATTCCTACTATTCTGTATGGAGTATAGGAAGGATTTTGGAATATATTAATTTCTCAGAGCTATTTGCTTTGCATGGACTTTTTATTGAAGGATACCGCCGCATGTATAGAATCTAAAGCCAATTCATTAAAAAATATGGCTGAAGACATATATCAGGAAGTTGATGGCATGTACGCTTTTGCATCCTATTTATCGGATTCCACTGCACATATCTTGCAAAGGAAATTTGCTTTCTTCTCTTCGTGTCGAGCGATGTAAAGTGAATGCAGCTCTTTAGGTTTTAGACGCCATTATGCTGCTTCGAAGATCAATCTGGAATTGGAGACCATCACAGATGAATATTATGTGCAAAAATTTCTTACCCCTTGCTTCAGTGCTTTCCGAGTGGGAACTAAATGTATATACATACAAGCATATATAAATGTATATATCCATGGAGGCAGAGATAGTGTCACAAATTTTTGCCACTTTAAAAACTCTGGCATTCAGGAAGCAATAAGCACAACGAAACTGTTGAAATAAAGTGAAAATCAGAAACAGTAACAATGCCATGAGGTTTTTTGAACCTATCCGTAAAGGTCAACAAATTCTAAACCGACATATAACGCACAGCAGTGCTTGTATGCGCCAAGCCCCCATGGCAGAAAACGGGAAGAAATTACATACGGATTTCTCGAAATAGAGTGCGATTGAACGAGATATCGAGCAAGGAACTAGAAGAAATTCGCCCTCTCTTTTTATGAGACATGTCGAAGCATGCCGTCTGCAATGTCTAGGTAGGTGCATTTCTTTTATTCATCAAGCATTTCTGCGGTTAGACAGTAGCGATCGCTTTCATGCTAAATTTTGCGTAGAAATTTGTTTGCTTAGTAAATTGCAATGTGCTGGATATTGTTTTATTAGCGAGAGCGAAGTGAGCATTCAATATTTTTGTTGTCAGCTAAAGCTTAAAGATATATCCATTAAACGGAATGTTTTGTTGCACATCTCTAAAAACGAATTCGCTACCATAATCGATAGGTAATGCACGTTTCGAATGGTATATTCCATCATGCTTTACGGTGCTCTTTATAAAAATCAATTTACCATATGTGATATTCTATCAAAGTGAAGTCCAACATTAGAGTATCATTAACAACTTCATCTTCCGAATTTCGATTTCATTGAATAAAAAGTGTTCTCTAGTAGATATCAGTTAATGAGCAGCGAATGTTGCCCGATTATTGCATTAGCGATTCCTGCAAATTTGGAGAATTGATGTATGTGCCCGTATGTGATTCGACATATTTGCGGTGTAACAAAAGCTCAGCTGAACGTTGGACGAGTATTGCGTGAAAATATTAATAGCGAGTAACAGTCGTTAAAGTGTATATAGAGACACAGTGGAATTGTTAGTGTGGCTCATGACGGAGCAAGTTTTACGAGCTCATTCATATATATATATATATATATATGAACCAAAGGAACCAAAGGCAGCTGTAATATCATCGACTCCCGT
>JAARMF010000344.1:81254-100016 GCA_022844705.1 Toxascaris leonina | reverse complement strand
TCATTTATTTATTTACATATCCCATACTTTGCTTGCACGCAGGATGCAAGCGATCGTCTCCTCCCTGTAGTCAATAGAACTAATAGAGATACATTCTGAAGAGCGGTTTGCACCTCGCATGCTCTGCTGTCTGGTTTTCGAGGTCTCAGGAATCTTTCGAAGTAGTTGATGATCCGCCCCATTGAAGGCTTTTCTACGATCTCGAAGGCTATGGAAATATTCTGGGGGGTGCGTGACGATGACGCGGATTGCTCGAATGCATTTTGCTCAGAAAGAGAAAGGCGCAGATGAGTCAGTTTTTAGTCAGTTTTTCCCGACCCAAGTCAACACCGATTACTTGAAGTATTCCTCAGCTCCTCCGCCCCCTCCCCACCCCACCCCCAGGAAAAAAGTCCTTCAGTGATGGCTGACTGCCGAAACGACGAGTGGACTTTCAGTATTCTGCTCGCGGAATACTGCTCAAATGACGAAAGCTGTAGAAGAAAAATTTTCTCAGTTGAAATATGTTCATTTGTGGCTTCGATGGAATTTCGCTTCGAAATCAGTAGCGTGAAATGTCCAAGGGCCCTGTCACCACAAATGCTTCTCAAAGGATGAGAACTAATTCCACGAAAGGAAAATCAATTTTCTTTCGCACTAAGGGCACTAAAGTGGTCGTTTAGTGCGCGTTTCTTTGATTGAAGTAAACCATGAAGCCAAGATATCTTTGTCTATGAGCAATTGAATTGCGTGTTTTATGCCCATATCCCCAGCATTCGCTCCGCAATTTTTTCGCTCAGACGCGTTCTCTGAAAAGATGGAGCGTTCTATGCATTGCGTAATGTTATGCCATTAACTTGCAATTCATAGATGTCAACTTTTGGTCGCAACTGTGTTTTCTTCTATTCTAGTTTACCGAGCTCTTTTCTTAATCGTTGGTTTGTTGGGCAATTTTCTCATACTTATCGGTATTTGCTGACTCATTGAACATCAGCTTGTTTGAGCTGAACCGCTTATGTTAGTTTCGTTAGTGCAGGCTCCTAGGATTATTACAATCAAATTAGCTGGGTTAGGTCGGATTGACTGAGTTCGGCTGGCCAGCTATGTTCGTTAAGTTGATCTGGTTAGGTTAGGCAAGGTGAATCAGATCCTTGTTTCTTTAAGTTGGGTTTATTAGTTTGGCTTGATTAAGTCAGGTTTATTACGGGTAGATTCTGGCATGAATTATGTTAGTTCAGACAGGCAGGCCCATTTAAGTTTGTCAGTCTGAGTTAGGTTTTTTAACTGAGATCAGTGAAACTAGGCTGGCCAGAAGTTGAGCATAAAGGAGATAAAGCGCGAGTGGGAAGATGAAGATGAGAATAATGGAAAGAAGTCACATGTGGGGTGCAATAAGCGAAACTGTGAGGATGGCAAAGAATGGTGAGGCCGCTCTTTTTCTATTAGCCAGCTTATTGCGTCTGCAGTTTCCGTCTTGCAATCAATCACTGGGCTATATAAATAAATTTCAGTCGTTTCCACAGTACACGTTCGAACTAAATTTTTTCAGTTATGCACAATCTGCATCAATAAGTTAAGAAACGAGCAGAAATGCTTTTCAGCTGTACACTGCACCGTCCGATGGACTACGCACGAGGGTTAACAGGGGTTTTCCAGCGCTTCCAGGAGTGCATTTATTCTAATGTAGAGCTTGTACCTCAATTCGCAAATGGTATCTGTATTCACATTTAGGCGTCATTCTGCAGATGTATCCAATTTTTCGGCGTGCTCGTGAAGCTTTCTCATATACTGCTGAGAAGATGACTACGTTCTTTAGTGATTGTTGGGCTAGCATTTGCATTACTTTTTGAGTTGCTGCTTCTGCAATCAGGAAATTGCCATCGTAAATGAATCACTAACAAACTCGATAACAAAGTGACCAATTCTTTCTCATAGGTTCCAGCTGGATGATTGATGTGGTGATGAATTCCTTCATATCCATTCTCCATAGCGATCGTGTATGCAGTTTTGGCCCCTCTTTGCCTTTTTCCGTAAAGTACTATATGTTTCACTTGGCGCAGTCCATTGCACTTTGCAAATGACTAATGTGCTAACCGAAGGTTCGTGGGGAATCAGTTGATGTCTATTCACAATTTAAAGGGGATGTCTGTAACAGCTATCCAAATTTCTGAGCAAAAATTCAGCTCCCTCACAATAGTCCTGTGACTATTAGAGCTCCGAAACTTGTGAGACCGCCTTCAAACTCAAAGAATTTCATGCTGTAAACTTTCTGATAGAGTATTTTACGCAGTTCATGCTAGTGCTAATTGAGGAAAGCTTGCCTGAGACGACGAAAACTGGATAGGCTATGTAACATAATCTGCTAGTCTGCTAGTAGCCCAATTATAATAATAACGTGCCATACGAAAAAGATGGAACCCGCATATGAAACAGGAATATCAAAAGAGCGAGGGCATACCGAGCGAAGCTAATAACTAACGATCTTATAACTCACAAATAAATGGTCTACGACCCAAACCCTACGATTTTTTCCGTATGTGCACTCAACGACAGCTCAATATAAAACCACCTACAACAAGTCAGTCGAAAATAAAGCATCAGCTGCCTATGACCCTGCTGGTGAAAGTAAGTAACTTAGCCAAACGAAGTGATGAATAATTGGGCAATTCAGACTGCATATCCCTGACCGTGGAAACACGTAAATAATTTGCACACCTGAAGTTGGTCCGCATGTTAGTGAGTGGAATCAAAGCGATTAAAATATTTCTGGTGACTCAGACGAACAGATTAAATTGAAGTGGTTGACGATGGGACTGAAGAAGCCAAATGAAAATCACACTGGACCAATCAACTTCACTCGTAAAAAGTAAGAACGCAAATATTACAGTCATCCTGATGCTGGGACGCCAACACCACTAGCCCAGCGCTAGGGAATGGAATGACCAGAGAACCGCATTTGTCAGCTAATTATGTTAACAAGAATTGAGAAAAAAGGCATAGATCCTCCAGCTGCTATAAAGTGTATGACATTATCAATTGTTTACTTCACGCAGCTATGTTTTCCCGGATTTTATGAGTCTATTGAGGCGAATGGGCAAAGGTCTGATAAGTTAGTGCCATTAGTGCGGTACGTTGGTCTTAAATGCTATCAAAAGATCAATAGCCACTTTTTAAGAGCGCGCAGTAAGTAACGGAGGAGGCGTAATCTTAGTATTTTAAAACGACATACTTCTCTAAAGTACTTACTCATTCATTCAAATTGCTTTATTTAACCATAAAGAGACATACAATAGTATGTGGAGACATACAATAAATTGACGATATTCAAAATGAAAGCATTCAAGTATCGCGAATATGGTAGTGCTGACAAAAAGCTGAACCGAGATGATACACATATTAACAGCACACTGGCCGGCCGTCAACTCCCCTCAAGGACGTACTTACTGCAGCTGGGAGAATCCACGCACAGCAGTTGGGAATCGTAGAGTCTCACTTAACTTCAAAAAGCATTCAATTTTTGACTACAAGAAGTGATGAGTGAAAGGCACCTAACAGAGTTAATGTGCAAGGGGTTGCCTCGATAAGCGGCAACAAGTGATAAGAAATTCGCTTTACCTACAACACATTGGGAGATATGAGCAGTTTTCAGTTTTACACTGAAAGTAAGGAAAAACGCACACTCCTGCAGTGCTATTTTTTCTGCTCGTTGAGTTTAAAGCTTAGTGTGGTGTCGAAAAAGCGGTGAGCAACAATGTTTCTCGCCTGAGGTCGCATCGCTACCATGAGAGATCCCATTTTGAGGAATGGGTCTTATCGCTTTCGCATATTTTTCGGAGATCGCCCAGTCATTATTTGATCTTTGCTGTTAAGTTGTTGAGTAGTCCGGCCCTGACGTTTACTGGGTAACTCTGTGACTGACTTATTGCGCTTAGATAAATTTGCTCTTAGATAAATTTGCTGCGGGATGTGATACTGGAAACATTCGCTGTAAGATGTGATATTTGTGATTTGGGATACGTATTCGCACAATAAATCAATCAACGTTTGTTGCAGCAAGACTTTGTGGATATTATGTTGCGAAATATGAATAGAGAAAAAGCGGAAGTAACTAAACAATATTCGTTTTCAAGGATGAGCACGTATGTTAGTTGTTGGTATGACAGCAAACCATTTTCTAGTGTATTGCTATGGAGATGAAGGCCAAGTCAGAACTGATGCTGCGTCAATAGAGGTGGAGTTCAATGCGGCATTAGTCTGTCCCTTTTGGTAGGTATCATTCAAATGAACTGGCTCCCGGCAGCGGTGTAGCAGTCAACTCCAGTCAATGCAGCATGCGCATTGATTGCACTGCTGATTCGAGAAGACCGCGAAAATAATGCTGCGTGACACTCGCTTGCAAATTTATTAGCGCTCGGCGCTTATCTTCTTGACTCACGAGGCAGCTCTGCTGTCCTTTCATCCGGTATTTACATTGTGTTTGCTGTTTCTTCGGAACTAGGTGACTCAAGTATATGATAGTCCGTGTCTTAATTGGTAGCTATGTCATGCATTGTAAGGAATATTTCTTTCAAAGTCACGAAAATGCTTTCTATATGATCAGTGACAATTCTTTCATAGAAGAAATGTGTTTGTTAAAATATTTCACCAGCTTTTTTCCAGTTTTGTTTACTTCCAAGTGGATTGGAAGCCAACCTGATGCTGAACAGGTTTGCGTTAGTTTTTAATAATCTTATTCACCTGTTCTACAATCTGATTTTGTTTAAAACGTTTTTTTTGAGTAGTCACCTCATCTATGATGCGTGATTGCTTGCTTCAAGAAGTTAGTACGGTTTCCGCTAAGGATTTCCACGAGATTTCTTCTATCTTGAAAGGGTTGGATAGGGTATTGAACACGAATCCCGATAGATCCCAGCGAACAAAAAATGCCATAACTCAGCGATACGCACATTTTTCATGCTTTTGATAGAGATTTCCTCGCCTCCGCGATAAACTCAGGAACTGAAGACCGTTTTCATTAAGTGCTCACCAAAAACGACGTAGAAAACGTTCGCCGGTAGAAGGGAAGGTGTCCGGTGCATATTATTCAGAAACAGCTGCATTTCACCCCATTTGCTCCCAAAAAATCTAAATCTTGTCCGTTATTTTTCCAGAAATTTAGGTTGACCCCATATGGTGTAGACAGCGATATCTCCGGCGATGGATCTAGCCACGGAGGAACTGAATAAGTAGAGTATTCAGAAAGCATCAGAATTCGTCCTGAAAATAATGATTTATACAATGCATTAAACTAATTTTGAAACTCTGCTTTCGTATAAAGTTATTCAAGCGCTGCGCTTCGACCCATCATATGTGCTGCGCTTCGACCCATCATAAACCTGCTTTACTCTTCATGGTCACTACCCTTTGCGCTGCCTGAAATAAATTGTTGGGCTGCTTGCTTCACATCTGGCCCTTTAAAAAATGTTCTTTGTTACGTGAAGCATGAGAACAGTGCAAAATTGGAGCGAAAATTTCGCTGCATATTTTAGAACATCAGAAAACCGATCCGCTGCAACTTCTCAAGAAGCCTGATATTTATGTGGGCGTTTGCTTCATGCATTATGACCACCTGCTCAGATATGATTTCTGTCCTGGATAAGGATGGTGGACTGTGGCTGAGCCTTTCAGTTCAGGCTGAGTAGAGGGAATCGATGGAGGTGTTACTATGTCGCTTTTCTGTCCGGCCCGACTTTGGAGGTATGGAAATTTTATATTTATCCCATTTTTGCCTGGATCAATTAACAACAATGGAAATAGCACATAAAAGAAACAGAAGTTAGAGGGTCACTGGCCTCTAAAAGAAGAGAACATTTATGACCATGTGATCGCACTGCACCAGCATATCTGCACAACAAATTATTAAATTCCCGTCGATTCTGGTGCCTATTCAAGGGGAATTTTTTTCTCTGATATTGTATCAGACGTGCGGGTATTAAGATGAGGTTATTTCTTAGTCCAGCTTATTGAACCCATGTTATGCTAATGTATTATGGTGTGGCAGAAGGTGTTAGGATAAACTGTTAAGGTGCACTGGAGATAGCTCGTATAATCATCTCGTATGACCGACTCACTTTTGAATTTTTGCGAAGTGCTTTCAACGTTGCGTTAACCTTGCTCAGCTTGATAAGTTTAGACATCGTTGGGTCGATGCTACCTGTTATCTCTGTAAATAGGGAAGCGAGTCGCATGTTGGTGCTAGTTTCTGTGGAGTGTGTTTTCCAGATTTTGGTACTCTGATGTTATCACTGTTCGCAGGTAGATTAGATAAAGCATATAATCTGTTAGCATCTAGTAACAGCTTGCTTGTAATTTTCTCATTTTTGAAGATCATTCCGTTCACCTCCATAATGTTTCGTGCACATGAGGCATCGATGCTGATGTTTGCGCGGCCACAAAAATAGCACGAATGGCGTTGTCTTGCTCAGCAAGCGAATTACCTACGCTCAATTTTTTCCATAACCTTCATATTTCACATCTTATTGTCTGAAGCATGTCGTCTAGATACAGAACTGGCATCATGAATTCGTGTTATAATCATCTTCTTTTAACGCTCTCAAGTCCTGCTATCTGCTATGGTGTAAACCATACGGTTTGCTGTCGAATATATCAGGAACTGGTGATGAGTTTATGAATGCATCGCATTGATAAACTTTATGAATGCGTTATTTTGAGCATGCGACTTGCTCTGTCGAATGAGCCATGTAAAAAGGGTGTATACTTCACACACCGAGAAACAATGCGATAATTTTTAATCAAAATCGCACTACTTCACTTCTGTCGAAATTTTCCACATTTCGTCACATACCCGTTGAAAATATATCCATACAAATCGACGGGCATGCATACGGCCATTGCTTCTGAAACAATTTATAAAGCCGTTCATCGATGGCTCATACTTATAACTCTGAGGCATTTTTTTGCAGGCGGGAATGATGGTTTCAATCGAAGAGGGCAATTTATCGTGTTTCGGAACAACATGAAATATATTTTTTGATTCTTGTTCAAACGTTATTCGCATGAACGCATGATCGGTATAACAGAATACTGCATTTTGTAGCTTCTCAATGGAAGAAATCTGCTTTAAAATTTTTAGCACATCCCCTAATCGTATTCTGCTGAACTTATCCGGATAGCACTACTTCGATTTAGGCATCGTTCTCGCATCGTATTATTCAGATTCATTTGCACGAAGTTTAATGGAAAAGAGTTACGATTGTGTGTTCATTTTGTTATCTCAAATGAAGATTGAAAGATTAAAGACAGTAATAAAAGCCAAAAGGTGGATATGTAAGAGAGTTTAAGGAGAGAAAGAAATTTGAAAATATAGAAGAGCGAAGAAAATAAATTTTTAATGAATAGCAAAGACAGCGCTGAGCAGTGAATGGAGAGAATTAGAGATATTAGATGTGGCCACCCTTCGACTATTATCACTTGACATTAACATTTGAGCTATGTATCAGCAGTCATCACAACGAAGCTCAGTCATATCAGTACTGAAACTTTTGAATGAAGTAATGTAAAGATGTAAAAAAAGAAGGAAGTTGATGGGGGAACTGATACAGAAATATAATAATGGAATGGAATAATGAGGAAATCACAGCGATATCTCAGTGGTTTTATTAGAATACTTATTTGCTAAATTTTCATTTATTTAATATAATGTCAAATGATATGAAGTGTACGGCGAGCAAATCTGGAGCCGAGAATATTTGGAATGGTTATATACCATAGGCAAAGTAGGTCATCAGTACCGAAGTTGCCTTCCATATCTGAACAAGCATTTGCTGCGTTTCTTGATCTCCGTTCATTGTCCGATCACATGACACACACTGCGATGCCAGCGTTAGGAGTGTTATCCGCCCCATTTCCCCTCTTCTTGCTTGCTCCCCACCCGCTTCCATCGTTGACATGAAAATCAAATGCGAGCTCTTATTGTTCGCTCCGATAGGGACACTGAGCTAGGGCGCGTGGATTTCGTTCGTAAAAAATTTTAACAGCACGTTTGTTTTCTTATTTAAATTTCGGTGGTTTGAAAGAGCACTAAACATGCCCATTCTCGGATAGTTGCATACTAGTTTGTCGGATATGTGTAGATCCTTGCTAAACGCTCCGTGATTCCTACTTATGCGTCTGTTGTAGGCATGCTCAGGTTACAGCGCTCATGAAAGTCGTTTTTGGAGGGTCCACTGATTTTTTTTCATGACGCAGAATGATTCCTCTGAAAGTATACGGAAGCACAAACAACTGCTTAGAAAGAAGAACATTATTATCTTAGTATATTAGATTGTTATGCACCAACAAATATCCGTTTGTCCGTGATCTTCCTGTCCTCGGAGAAGCTATTGGCGTCTGAAGTAATTGGTAGAGAGTTGTCATGAGAGGGACATAGCTGTCTCAAATAGGGAAAAATATTGAAGTAATGAATAATATTATCTGACGTTTATAAATTTGAAATATTTTTAGAAAATGTACTGCACACGTTGCAAGAGACCAATTAGTTCACGAATATGCTTCACACCGTGCTCTTTTGTGCAACGACGTAAGAAGCTGGTGAACATGATAGCAGGGGATTGCACCTAATGCCTAGAATTATTCAACCATTACCCTCTCCAATAAATTGTTGAAGTTTGTGCTGTGATCTTGAGCACTTTAAATTGTCCCATAGAGATATCTGCCCCTTCAACCTGCCGTCACAGTACGCTGCACATTGTATGCGCATTATGCGCTAATGCTTCGAGACAACCAATAGAATGGCCTATGAGTTGATCTGTGATACATATATGCATTGCTTTTTTCCAGCGACCATCATGTACAGCTTCAGAAATGCGTATCTGAAGGTATACGTCGAGAACACTAATTAAGATGCGATTGATGGAAGGTTTCTTAATCAGTTGGTTCAGCACTCAGCTCAGACGACCAAAGAACGTTATAAGCTGTGCTGCTATATTCTTTCTGCCCTATTTTTTTATGAAGATGCTGCCTTCGCTCGATTTGCCATTATCATGCACATGTTTACGAAACACTGTCAGTTGACGATTGTTATTGAGCGGCTTTCCTAGCTCGCAGAAATATTATTGTCAAAAATTAGTGTTCCTTTCGAGTGTATTCAAAAAGAAAATTTTTTTCGGATTGATGCGCTTAATCCGTTCATAATGCACTCCAGCTGCAACACCGACGATATATATCCGCCATCTTGCTCTATTAGCACGTGATGAATATAAATTTGCTATCTTATTGTTCCACACAACAACTAACGATCAAATTCTGTACTGTATATAGATTTCTGTTTATTGCTGTTTACTCCATTCTATCGCGAAGCACTACTCTGGTATTTGTTAGCATTGGTGGTCGATGCGCGGCTCCATTTTGAGAAACCGGCTCCTCAGCCAACTGTTTTGCTGGATTTGGTGTCAGAGCTGACAATTTGCCCATTGCTATAGGGGCGGCCTCCTTATTTGCTAGAGTCGAATCAGCGTAAGTTGACTCCTTTTTCCTCAGCCGGAGCAATAGATTCTCACCGCTACTTGGCTCCGATATCAACAACGTGGCATAGGTAAAAGGCTGTTTAATAGCCCGGGCCCTGCCATCTCCTATATAGAGGGTGTCGTGAGGGACACTAATGTTTTTCGACAGGACTAAACATCTTGATTGGTGGTGTCTCGCTGGCCCAGCCGCCAGTTCATAAACTTCATATGCAATCGCGGTTTCCTATTTGAAATTCGGCTACTGATTACTCGCAGCAATACTGTTTGTAAAAATAACATAATTTTATCCACTAGGTGCCCCAATGCAAAAAGTTTGGCATAAACTAGTGAAGGTTACGTTTGCATAGCCCCTTTCATTACCATAAATAGTGGTGGTAATAGCATTTACTAGGAAGCAAATTATTGTTTATAGTGCAATTTCACTGCTTCCATCAAGTAGTGCTAAATGGTCTCAGCTATCATCAAGTAGTGTAGAACACTAGTAGTTTCGCATAGAACATTGTGCTACTGCTTGCAACGCTACTCATTGTGGTAAGCAGCTATAGCAGTCCTAATAGTAGTAGTACGAATTATTACTGATCCCGCTATTAATGATGATTTTATCATTATTAGCAGCGCTGGTATTAGTTGCAGCAGTGAGTAAGACTAATTTTAGCAAGTATTACAACCAGTGGTAACACATGATGGTACAGTGGTATCATATAAAATTAGCACTAACTAATGCAACTAGAAGTAAAGCTAAGCTTTGTGGTGGCCAGGTCTGTTGGTGACAGCAGAAAATTTCCTTCGTCGGCACTTCTATTGCTTTAAAAATGGCCCAGTCGTTTTCGCGTAGCAAAATCTTGTGCCTGAGCTGATTATTAGCCTGAACGCTTTGGAGTATTCTTGCGAGAAAGATACGAACGGTGATCTGCGAGATTCCACTTTTCAGGCTTTAAGCAGAATTGATGCCATCGTCGAAGTTTCATTTCGTCACTCATTCTTGCTATCTACGGCCTAAAATTCGCTTCCTCCGCAACCATTTGCCCTGTCTGCTTTCATTATGCAGTGCCGTTGCTACAGTGACGTTAGAACTCGAAGGTCAATAGTTTCTAATATTGCTGCACATCAGCTCACATTCAGCTTGAATGAGTTTTGAAAGCCGCTGGGTTCCTTTTCGTACCTTCGAAGTTTTGTACATCAAGCTTTCATTAAATGGCATCTATAGCCAAAAAGCAAAAACATCTAATAGGTGTGAAACTGCTGGAGCCTCCTACAATCTTCGGGCCATGCATGCGAGGTAAACCTTTGATATTGCAGATGTTCTTTGAAAACTTTGTGGTCTGGTCTAGAATGACTGCCACAAATCAGCTTTCCTCGGGGCGAGCCAACGCTATGGTGATGAACGCTGCTCAAATGCTCCAGTCATCCCGATTTTTAAATGTCGCTTGACTCACCACCATATAAAGGACCAGTGCTCTACGATTTCCCATTTCTTACTGAAAATAGACATATATTGAGATTTAACGAGCATAATACCACACTAAGTTGGTGCGAAGAAGAGTACTGTCACACTATCACCGGTTCTATGTAGTCAGTCTTTCATCTCCTCATTCTCACCGATTTCGGAGATTGATAGCACTGAACATCGATCAAGTGTGTCGAAATTTCTTGCTCGTATATTGCTATCGAGCACAGACACATTGTTGTGGTTTCTAATACCTGCAAGTGATGAAACAGCATGATAAATCTGGCAGAACTCACATTGTACCGAAAAGAACGTCTGTGAGGAATAACTACAGTTATTCGCTTAGATTTAGCTGTAACATATTATAAACTGATGATAGCTTCATTCCGCAACTCGCGGTTTTAATCACTACTTTTTCAGTCACAGTTTAACGGAATTTTTCACATTCCTAGAACACTAATGTTCACTGTTTTCGGGCAGTACTATCTATAACGGTGAAGAAATCTTTAGGCATAATATACTTCGTTGCGCGTAATAACTTTATTATCTCGGTTCCTCCGCCTCAAGCTTGCTTCATCGTTTGCTGGTGCATTACTATGTACCTTTTTAGTTTCTATTTCCTCTCTTCATCGGCGTTCAGAGGAATTCAAAAATTTCGAAAAAAATGGGGCATCCTTATTTGGCTGAGGGAAATCATTTTTGCGTTTCCTCGATTAAGAAGGAAGTCCTTGACAACTTTGCAGCTTTACGGAACAGCCGAATGAGAGGCAATAGACCTTCCTCAATTTAAAGGGACCACAAAAGAAACTTTACTATATGAACAAGACTTCTACTCCGTTTATTTCGGTATCCCAGCCTGTAAACGCATTCATTCCAAGTAAGTGCGGCAAACAACTTTTTTGATATTTCGTCGCGAACGCGACTAATTTCAGTCACCATGATGGACTTTTAGTAGAAAAATCAACGAGAGCAATCTAGAAATCGACTTCGGAGTCGAATCCGAAGTCGAATGTTGGCTTTGAATGCTGCTTCAGAACTTCGAGGCAGAGACTGTTCTGTTCTTAATTTTCCCGGAAATTAAAACCCTACTCTCCGACCGCTGGTCGTTGGGCTGTCGTTGGTATTTCCCCGCTAAGTAGAGGCAATCAAATTAAAAAATTGATAAGAAAATACACTCAGGGTTTTATGGGTTGGAACGCAGCGAAAAGGCATATTGCACAATGAAAAAACAAACAAACGTTCGTAGTTCCTGGGAAAGGTTTCGAATTTAACCTATTCCATTTTAAGATAACATAGCTGAGGAGAAACTTTCGTCGATAATGAAGTTCGAAGCCGATTCGGCGGTTATGCGGTGTATACGAATCGAGTGTTTTCTCGTGTTCGACAGCTAATTTCGTCGCCTATTTATATCCGCTAATACGTATCACTCACAGCAACGCAACGTCTCATTAGCGAAGAGGCATAGGGGTGTTCAACACTATCGTATTGCTCGTGAATAGTCCACTTCTTTGGCTCTATCCTTGTTTATTTTTGGACTTCGATTTGCTGCAAGCTAGTAATTTAGGAAATAAGGCGGAGCAAAATCCCAACAAATCGTCGTGAAGTCATCAGGTTAATCTTTCATACGACACGGTATATGTTCATTTTGCTGGTAGTCGTTGAATGGAGCGAGGTTACTTCAGATGTTCATTGTATTCTGTGGTTTATCGTCTAAGAAAGTGGTCGACTTGGCTGTCAGCCTCACCGTTTGCGGTCCTGAAGGCTTTCAGCTGATTCCACAATAATCGCCGACGATTCCTTCGCACTTGAAGTTCGTCCAACCAAACTGAACGAGATTCAAAAAGTATCTGGTTTTTGGAAAAATATCTACAAAGTTTTTGACCCAATAAAGAACAAAAATCGATTGTGCCCTGGTCAGCACCGCATTTCATACTTTCGTTAATTTGTTGAAAATAACGTGTTGGAATCGAATATTGTGCAGATACATAAGTTTCTAATAATTTTCTGTTTTTAGGACCATCAAATGTGCTTTTTGCGCTCTTTCAAACTTGATTTCTCTTGTAATAGTGCATCGTGACAATGTCTGACCCGAACATATGTGCATCTGTGCATCTGTCTGCCTGTCTGTCTGTCTGTCCGTTCAGCAATTTCAACTCGTGAAGTACTGTCCTAACGTTTTTGGAATTGGTAGCTATAATGTGCATCGTTGAACGGATGACCTCCTACCGTGAAATTCGCAACTATCTACAAACTTCAATTACAGTTACCGACGTTTAAATGTGCCAATAATCTGGTACATATTTCCCGCCGGCCAGGCCGTTTTCGTGCAATATATATGCTAAATTTTGCTTGCATCTTCGATTTGTATCAGTTAGGCCATCACACGAAAGCTAATATCTTGCATATTTGCAAGCACTGATGGTGGAATTTCAGTGATGATGATGTTTATTGGTGAAATGAGCGGAAATGATCAGAAATCGTGCATTATATCGGCTGCGCTGGCGCACATCACACTTATTTGACATCGAGCAGAAAGTTGGTGCTAGTGCTGCTGCCCTTGGCTTTAGTTCCATTAACAAGTTCCATTATCGTTTCCTCATTTATCGTATTTCATTATCTGTTTCATTGGCGGTCGATTGTGTTTGTCGCAACCCTCCAAAGAACTCTTCTGGATGAACGCTTCTTGTCACCTATCGTAAACCAAATGCAATATTGTCTTCAGGTCGGAAATCTCCACCCATCTTTTCTCTTTTCACCTATTTTTCGATGAATGCGCTAACACTGTTTTTTCTACTGAGAAGTAGTTAGTAAGAAAATGAGAAGTAAGAAAATCAATTTGGTTTAATTTTTCTAATCCTACGTAAGCCTGTTGCAAAATTGCTTCGCGAGGTAGACTGCTTCATCCCATGAATGCTTCGATTGTCGCTGAAACTGCAAAAAGTTTAGGCTAAGACGGGAACTCGTTTCGTTGCGTTTGAAGATTGTCATGTCGAAGTGATTCAATTTTTATTTCAAAGTTCATTGCTGCACTATTCGAATTTGTGGTTGTCACAAAAGTGAGACCAATGCGCAAAAATACGCTTGTTCGTTATCCGCCGCGTGGCTCTAAAACAGAGCGTACCTCTGAAAAGTAACACAAAGCTTAATAACAGCTAATAACACAATAGCTAGGCATCAACCCTATCGTAACAAGCGTATGAACTATTCCATTCGCACCTAACGCAGTTTTCATTGTTGTTCTTTTAGTAGAAGGACTGACCTCCGTTTTTATACGACAGCGTACCAATCGACGTTCACTGCCAGAATTTGTCTAGATCGGAATGGTACTGTTAATGTAATAGTTCATTTTTTTGAATAAACGTGGGATTTTTGAATATAACAGCGCTGAAAAAAAACACAGTAGAGACCAATTACCACAGCGAGATATGCTGTGAAAATGAGCATGCCTGTGCTCCTTTTGATCTCGAGAATATTGCCCTCGAACCCTTTATTTCCGAAGTTTTATTTTCATATACAGAGTAAAGGGGCAGTAGAATGTTTCCAAAGATAATTGCACCACCATTCATAGGTTATGAAGCAACTTATTGTCGACTCATGAGACTGGTAAAATTGTTGATGGTTGATGGCAATAATCCTCAGCTGCTCTTTGCTCATGAATCGCTGATGAAATATATTTGCGACAATGCATTAAAGAGCACACATTTTGATTCACCAAAAACATAACCAAGTCTTTTACATTACGCTTCCGTTTATTTAGAATTTGGACGGTTCACGTTCTTATGCTTACCAGCTTTCGTTTGAATTCCGAAAGGAATTAAGCACCACTTAAAACTACATATCATTATATGATATCATTGGTAAAGAGGAATTCAAGTCAAAACGCTATTTTCATTTAGACCGTTGTGCACTTTTATTTATTTATTTATTTATTTATTTGTTCATTTATTCCATCATCACGGGACAGTATGCAAATNCATCACTGGACAATAGGCAATTGTTTGCCTTTATGTCGCATCAAAACCTTCAATTCAACGATCACGTTAGCTGTACAATTGAGCAGTTGAGTCGCACGGTATCTTATCGATCTCTGTCCTATATTAGTTTTGTATGTTTTACACATACAGTCCGTTCTTCTAGTGCGACCACGGGTTGCTACAGTGACTAAGCTGTTGAGAAATGAGCTTATCTTTGCTTCCTTCATCTGCTTTACCAGCTTCTGAAACTCAATATTTGCAAGGTGATTGATTTCACTCCAGTAGTATTTTGCCTCGAGGTCCTCGATTTTCTCATATTCTTTCCTCTGGTGGATTACTCGAATACCATGATTTAGTACTCGCTGAATAATTAATAGGTCTTTTTTATGCGCAGTCATTGTCACAGGGATGAATAGCCTTATCGTTGATAACACCAAGTTGTTGAAGAGCATTCTGGCTTGCGCCTCAGAGAGAAGTGGTCGGATAGCCCTCAAGTGGTAGAGGGGGGTGGAACACTGCTTTGATATGACGTTAAAATGCTTTCGATAGGTCAACTGTTGGTCAAGGAAAAGACCAAGGTTTCTCGTACCATCTTCTACCTTTATCCTTTTGTCACCAATGACTAACTCCAGATCTGGATTAACTTCAGTCATTTGATGGGATGAGCAGCACCTGCTAACAGCTGTTCTTGAAGAGTTGATTTTCATGTACATCATTTCTAAGTGTTTCCCAATTTTAGCAAGCTATGAGGCCATATAATCCATCAGTTTCTCTTCGTGTGAAGCTCGTTCCTGACGTAGTAATTGCACGTCGTCCGCGAACAGAACTAATTTCCCATGTGTTTCAACGCTGGTAAGCGACGCCAAGAAGAAGAACAACAGGAGGCGTGATAAAACAGACCCCTGGAGGAGACCAAATTTTACCAGTTCTTTGCTTGAGCAAACACCGTTGCCACTGTACTTATCCATCTTTCGCAAAGAAGGTGGCATAATAGTCGGAGTGATGTATCATGGGCATCAAGAGCGTTTATGAACCTCTGCAAGAGGATCTGGGTGTCAACAGTGTCATATACTTTTTGTATGTTCAGGTGTAAGATGTATCCAATCTTGGCGTCATCCATTCTCTCAAGCAAGAATTCGGTTATTTCAGCAGCAGCAGTGAGGATGGAATGTCTTGCCCGAATAGCGTGCTGGGATTTAGGTATATAGGATTCAAGTGCTCTGTAGAGCTGAGGGTATATTGATCCTTCAAAAAAGCTTTAGAACTGTCGATTGCAACGCTACTGGGCGGTATGTGGCAGGGCTGTGAGGGTCACCTTTTTCGAACAGTGGTACAACCGCCGCTTCCTTCCATTTCGTCGGTATTCATCCACTTTCGATTAAACAGTTGAAAAGATACAGCAGTTGTCAGACAAGGAAAACCAGCCAAGCTTGATTATTTTGCAGCTTATTTTATCAGGTCCCGGTGCCTTGTATGGTTTTAGTGTTTTAATAGCTTTAAACAGAGTGTCGTAGTCCACTTCATGATACTTGAACCGCATCCCTCATTTTTAATCAAGGACATGGCGTCCTTACGTTTTTTTCAGCCTCTTTAGCGCATGACTGGTCAAAACGAACCTCGCTCAAATTGTTTATTACGAGCAAAGAATAGCAGCAGATTTAATGGATCGTCACCAAACCGGAGAATTCGAAACCGGATCGATGAAATGTCTGCAAAATGCCTTGTTGATTATATATTTCGAAAGATGCAATTGCTTACGTCCGATGTATTCCGTCACGCCAGCTTGCAGTGTTTTTGGAAAACGTCACTTCAAGCGACAGTTAAAAAGTGACATCCGCGTTTTACACATTCAGTCAGCAATGAAACTTTTCAGTATCTCCACGTAATGTTGTTTATCATCAAGGTTCGAAGGTGCGATCTAGAGAAGAAGGGCAAAAATGAGTTATTTCGAAACTAAGTGCATCCGAAGGCAATACTTTTGAGAATGCTACAAAGGAAAAATTTATCACCTCACTTTCAGCAACGGATGCTTTCCGGCCGAAAGCAGATGACTCAAGGCTTTCAGCAAACATTGCAAATTTTTCTTCCAGTAGCGAATTTGCACTATTTTTTAGTAGCGAGAATTTCCACGCTCATCTTTACTGCGCTTTTTTCCTCTATGAGGATCCGTATAAATGAGATTCATCTTGCAACTGGTCTTTCTTTCCAGAAATCGGTCTTGTACCACTTTTTTGTTCTTGAGGTTCGCTCAAATAATGCAATCTTCTACACATATGCGAAGTACAATAACGTTTGTCATTTCATAAATTTTCTAAAGCCATTCTGAGTGGTGGAGGACGTTGATGACGTGTCGGTGTAATAAGCCTTCTCCTTAGATATGAAAATGACCGTTGTTTTATAGGAAATGTACATTCATTACAACGGGGCTGAATAGCGTAGGTGTTGGCGATCCACGTCGTTCGCGTGAAGTGATGGTGTACATGCCACGCACAACCGTCGCTGTGAACTCTGAATGCATATACAAAGCAACCATGCAAATGACGTGAGTATCCATCCTATTATTCGCTAATTTGAGAGCGAGCTTAATTGGTTGTTGGCAAAAAAATTGGATGACACTCTACAATACAGTATGTGTGTGTTTTCTGCATTTTAATGCACACTGAAACATTGCGCTCAGAGTTACATCTGATGGTACAGTTACAAGAAACCGATAAAAACTTCAATCTTTCTGTAGAAAATCGTTCCCGTCATCTGCCACCTCCAAATTGTGGAATTCCATTCAAACCGGGATATTCTGGTAGCACTTTGAACAAATGTGTCGAAAAAATTTTTTTCATTTGCAAAGAGAAGCAATTTTGAGATATCTCCATGTTTTAGCATGCTCTGTTCGTGAAATCTGGCAGTGGTCTGAATACTCTTACAGCCGACCGCTTGGTGCAGTTGAAAGTATTTTCCTCTTTTCTAGATTGTTGGGTCTATCAGGATATGATTTAATATATCTTTATGTTTTTAAAACATAGTTCATGAGATTCCTCAATGGTCTGAGCAACTGCAAAGCCAGATCTGCGACAGCCAGCTTCCCGTGGTTTAGCTCACTATCGCGACAGAGCTCAGTGACAGCTTCTGAAGGGTTTCATTCTTATATGCGACGTTTTAAAGCGCGGAATGCATCAACACTCAGCCTTGGAAAATGAGAGGTGCATTTTAAATAAGGGAGGTGCATTTTAAATAAAAGAGCAAAAATATAAGGTATTTTGAAGACATGAAGAGATTCAGTATGCCTATGCCCTCGAGATAATTGCACAGTTGGAGCTGAGATTCATCGTTCTATGTGATGCATTCTAACAGCGTGATCAGCATTCAAAAAAATTCTGTAAGCAAGCTTCGATTTCACTTCAATTTTTCCTATCCAAAACTCTGTGGAATAAAAAGTTCATATTTCCTTGTTTCAATTTATATTTGCAGCTGTAGTGACTTTTTGTCCGGTAGCGTCAGGCTCCACAATCTATGGGCACCTTTCCGGCAACGAATGCTCTTCTAATTGACATTTTTGCCTAAGCCTACTCTCTGATGTTCAAAACTTTCCACTCGCCTGATTTGCCTTAAAATTCCCGCTCCATTAATTTTTCATACGATGACGATTTTTATAGTGCACTGATCATTCCTTATTAAAAGATACCTGCTTAGTCAAAGCATTTGCTGTCGGAACAGAATGTATTAACGGTCATTTCATGTCGGTTACTCCGTGAAATGTATTTTTCGCATTGTCCTAATGAAATGGCTGATTTCATCTGGGAAAGGGAATCAGCGGGAATTCGTACTTGACGTTTTGTTTTTT
>JAARMF010000344.1:67110-81037 GCA_022844705.1 Toxascaris leonina | reverse complement strand
GGGGGGGGGGGGGGAATTTCTTCCGGCTTCCTCCAACTCAACAAGGGGCTTGTCGCTGTCAATTAGTATTATACCAAATTTTACTTCCTGCTACACGAGTCAAGAATGATTCCTTGATAATACAACAAAGCCACATTTAAATCTGCAACAGAATCACTTCTTAGTGAACCTAGGAACAATTTGTTTGCTCCTTCAAGGTTTCCGTTTTCTAAATGATCGCGCTTGCTAAAATTGCTTGAGCACTTTTCCCGCGAATCTATCTCGCTTGTACAAACTTGTTGCAACCGACGTTTGCATTCGGCATCCTGACCTTCAGATTGTTCGAAATTCAAGGTCTAGAAGCCGAGTTTTCTTTCAGCTGCCAACATTTAATGCGATCACAAAACAGTTTGTGATGCTGTTCAATGACACTCGCATGGAAATTTTCCATATACAAGCTTGCTGTTATTGCTCAGCGAACAGATTCATTATTGGTATTTGTTTCACTGCAAAACAGCCACGATTTACGCTACAAACATAATTTTTTGGTGGCAGCACAAATTTCCAGTGAAAGCATCCATCGAAGTAATCCACATATCTAGCGATTTGGCATGTCGACGTTTTAAAAAAACCCGACCCGCAAAAATCGCACGCGTTCAAAACATCTCGGTCGCAGGAGTATTCGTGAGACGCTATTACTTGATATTGGCATTAAAGCGGATGCTGCCCTAAGTTTTGCCAATACTACAAACATACCGTCGTCGGTTTCTGCTCAACAGTTCATTTGAGCCATGCAACATTTGAACGTTTGGGAGTGTGAAGTGCTGTGGAATAGGCGAGTTTCGCTCTGACACAAGTGTTTGCTCTGAAAAATGCCTCTATACTCGTATGTTGATGAGAACTTGGCCCAACCGGCCCCAGCCGAGAAGTTCGGTGGCGTTCCATTTGTACAGTTCCTCTATATTTTCCAGCCTCTAGCAATTCAGTGACTGTTTCTTTGAATGTACCCTTCCCTCTCTTTTCTGCTTTCCCTCTTCTAAGGGTATAATTTACAGTCGCGCAGTGTTAGATAAATCAAAACATTTGTATGATGGTTCAGTCCTGATTCAGCTTACCAATGAATCATAACTTGAAAGAAATAGGGATATGCAGCAGAGAAGCCATCAGTTTTGTAAATATTCGCAAAGCCTATATGAACATAGATGTGTTTCGCATCAATGCATCGCATCTTCAGTATATGTTCGAACAATGCACTTTACATAGAATATTGCTCATTATTGTGCATTTTAAAAATATAGCAAATTTGCTCAGGCACACTATATCTGATTTTTGACGCAATTCAATCGCGGTTCAACGGCACGGCAACAATGTGAACTGATCAAACAATGTGTCTTTTACAGTTTAACAGTGCGATAAGAGGAAGCGCCATAATCCAATTTATTTATTATTCATCTTGAGGTGATGTGCACCACAGAATCCGAACTTACGCACTGCCAAGAAATTTATCTCTGTATCAAAAAAAGCGACCGAAACTTGCACACTGCCCTGAAATGGAAGAGATTTTGTATTGCAGTGTGGGTCTCATGAAAGAAGTGAACAGTTGAGGAAGGGAAACCGTACGCTGAAATTCCAGACTCTTCATCGCCAACTCCCCTAAGACTCCAGACTCCATTGAAAACACTCAAGGAAGCAAAATCTCGTCGTTTCCGGAAAACTGCTTTGCGCCAAAACTTATGTGATTCGAATCAATACTATTTTTTAGATGTCATTTCAAGTTTTCACAAAAGCTCCTTACGACCGAGCCTTGTCTTCCCTTGGTGTGCACCTGCCAGTTTCACTGTTTGGTAGTTTCTTTTCGCTAGCCTCGCAAGTTGCAAAAGTGAAATTGGATTGGTATAATCTGCACCATAAGATAACACCGCATTGTTGAGATTCATTGTTGAGAATCTGCACCTTTGTTGAGATTTATCGCAATCCGAACAAGTCGTTGGTGCGCTTGTTAGCGCCATCAGATTTACGCATAAAATTTGCTGTGATTGGACTCGGACAAAAACGAATGTTTAGTACGCGATTTTCAAATGCGATTGGCATCATAAAAAAAATCTGTTGTTCTACTTGCTTTCGCACGTCTAAGCACCACGTTTACCTGACAAGCTGAACTGTTAAAGTGCATATCATACCTGCATGGCACGTTTAAACAATTTCTTTTTCCCACGAGCTAGTTGGTTCCAAACTTATATACCATCTTTGCCTGAGCTCCCCCTCTACCCAATCACTTGGCTCCACCTTTCTAGACTCACTTTTCTGAGTTATTGCACGAAATTGCATGTTATTTCTCACTGGGCAACCCTAGAGCTCACGTTGCAAATCTACGTAGTAATGAAAAGCACATGATGCCTTCATCAGCTCAATTGACACTTTTTATACGAACATTTTGTTGCGCAGCGTTCTTCGATTGCACAAACTGAATAAATGCAAATTTTCCATTCGACGGCAAAATTAACAGTCCGCGTTTCGTCTCGCGGCGGGATTTATATGGACACCAGTAATCTAGTGGCCAGTCTGTTTTCTTGTATTGTTGTAAGCGTCGGTGTTTCATAAACGTTCCGCGCTTCTCTTCTGCTCGTCTCGTGTTCAACATAGCCTTATAACGGTGCTCGGATCGTAATAGAGGATGAGCGTTACAATACAGCGTTGAGAACAGCTATATCTGAAGGTTCCCGAAATCCCCGAATGGATACCTCTCCACCCAAAAGAAGAATTAATGAGGAAGGAAAAAACGTTCACCATTGCAAATTCTAACACCGGATGAACTAGCTGGTACACAATGAAACAGCAGCTGCGTCAAGCATGTTTTCATCAAGGTACATTTCATGCAGCTTTCAGTTAACGCTCTTTCAATCACTACACTTATTTTTTTAACATACAGTGCGTTATAAAAAGGACCTTATTCGAACTGGGCCCATCTGCCAGTTTGCAAATATGTCAGGGTCCCAGCTTTCCATAGTTCTACTCTACTGGTCCTGGGAACACGTAGCAGTTCTCTAAATAACAATGCGATAAAAGCGTGAGTAATGGAGAAGTACAAGGAATTTTGATTGAAGGCGATCTAAGCCGTTAAGAGAGATTGGGATTTATGGAAGAGCGTGATAATCGGGAATGCAAGAACCGGACAGCAGCACGGCTTCAAAGTTCGTGTACGAATTCGTATCAATCCCAGGCAAATGTTAACGCTCGCGCCACAATCCTGTATCTCCACGAATTGAGACGACTCCTACGCTGCGATGATTCGTCCAACAACGGATGAAATACAAACATTGAATAAAAAACTGTTCGTTTATCTATTGATGAGGTCTTCTTCTCGTCTCCTTTTTCTTCCAGCCCCTTCTCCCCTTCAGATATGTTGAATGAGCTCTTTCGGTCATTGTCACGAATGGAAGCGTTCGCTTGAATTGTAGGCAATATTCATGGTCAAACTTGGAAGTTCTATGTGATCTACCTCATCGCACTCCATCTGCTTTACTTGGCAGCTATTTTTCCAAGTCTGCTTTGTTGATATCAGTGGAAGATTTGAAACCTTAAGACGTAGTTCGTAGTATGGAGTAAGTAATTGGGAGTAAGTAATTGTGCAACGAGTTCAGCCACGATCGGACAATAAGCTGAACTGAGAGGAGTAGTGATCGATGTTGAAATTCAAGCGATTACGTTTTCATGAAATAAATCGATCTTGAATAGCGCCGACGCGCGCATTTATCCGCAAACTGGTTCCTTGCCATAATGCAGCATCCATCGTCTCTCAGAGGAAGTGCTCTCCATTAGTTCAAGAGAACGCTCCCACCTATCTTTCAGTGCGAAATGAGCAAAATTTTTGCTTTCTTCCTTATTCAAGAAATAATCTCATCATTTGCAATGCGTCTATTGCTGCAAATATCATATTCTATTACCGAATAGGGTGCTCATAACCTCCACTTTTCTTTTCTATATAGTCGAGTCCATGCTAATGAACCGTTTTTGGACTCGATTTTGTGGGAATTAAAGCAAACTCACCAATTCCAAGCCAGTTTTTGTTCATTTGCTACAAAACCTAAAAAACACGCGGTGTTCTTGAAGTATTTGCGCTGCTACGGCCTTTGTCAGATTTTTTGCGCTCCTCACCATCATATATCAGAGGTTTCCGGGAGGGTAACACTCGACGATTCTCCAAGTTTTTGCTTTTTCAGCCAATAAGCTCGGAGTAGGGTCATGCATATCGTGAAAAGCATAGTCGCAGAAAAAGTACCGGAAAAAGTATATAAATCACCTTGAACTGCTCACTTTGACAGCATCATTTTCTTGGCTAATACGCCTAGGATCGCTTCTTTTTGCCCATCACTGAAATTTTCGACCTAAAACATAATTTTGATGTTTTCTTTCAAAGTCATCCGTTACATCTTCGTCAGCGAGTGTGATTTTCCACAGTTTCGAAATGTTGCCACTGCTTCGCACGGACAACTTTATCCTTCAGTGAGTACAAACGTATGCAGCTACCAACGTTGCCCATAGATCTATCATTGCGGAATGGTCCGACATTTTACATTTCTAAATTTGTTCGACCACTACATGTGAAGTATTATCTTTGGTAGACGAACCAGCACTCTAATGCAACTCATGAAATGTGAAGTGACCACGCTGTACGGATGGAAGTTTCATGTAGCGGCGCTTTCAAAGTTGCTCCGCGCCTTCTATGAGTTTCATTATTCAAAGCCCGATTCGCCTCCACGAGGGCGCATTTCACAGATAAAATAGAACAAACTTACACAGAAACATCCGATAATTCTATAACGTTCGACTGCTAAAGGTCGACAATCACTCGCTTGTCGACCTTTGGCAGTCGTTTTTTTTTTTTTTCGAATCTTTGTATTTTTGGTGAGCGTCCTTGAGCGTCGTCGTAGAAGCGGTGGGGAAATTTTGAAGTCCTGAGCAATTGCAATCCGTAATTTCGGCTACAGCCACCAACTTTCGTGTTTGAAGCAGAGCATTTGAAAGAAATTCGGTTGTTCTGTGACAGTGTTCAACTTTGGCGTATGTAAGCAAGTTGGGCCGATCGAAAAGCACAGCCCCTCCCTGAAATGCTGCCACTGGAAGTTTTTGCTACGGCTCGACCCATTGAAGAGTGCATGGCCAAAGTGCGAAGGTGTTTCATTTTATCTGAGAGGTAACTGATTCGATTTCAGTGGCTTCTTTCAACGCGTGAAAGGTGACCCACCGAGCGACATACGTTCGAGAGTCTACGAACGAGCGACGGGGCCAAAGCGTCTCGAACGAAGCTGCAGCACGACGCGCCCAGTAGGTGCGCGCCGTGGCCGCACTCGCTCAACGGTGCCGAGCGCTAAACCTCAACAGTACACGTTGGTCGTGCTTGGTGCATCTAAGGTTTGTTTAGTTGCATCATTTCAGTGTTCAACTGTTGCAGTCTCTCAGTGACTTAAATATGGTGGGATTGCGACTGTGCCAATTGCTTCGCTTTGCGAGTTCAGATAGCGGTACTGGATGGGAATGAGATCACTGAATAGTATTTTCATTAGACACCCTAGACACCATACAGCATTTTCACTAGATACTATATCCGTTATTCTTAATCGTTTATGCATTTCCTACCGTAGATACTTTTGCATGATTCCTAATAAAGATCCATTCACATGATTTCAATTGGTTCACTACTTCAAATTGAAGTATAACAGAGGTGATGAATATTAACGCAGTCACAAGTGTGGCATAGATTTCCATTCCTCAAATATCGTCGTTGGCGAGCCAAAAGCACTGCTCGCATAGACTAGCATGCGTACATATGCGTATGTAATGTGATGGGGATGGGCTTTCTGAGAGTGTTCGCTTTTCATCAAAGCTACCCGCTGAATGCGAAGCTCACCCTACTAAACTTTTTCAACAGGTCGGCAAAACTGCCTTGGTTGGACAATTCCTTTGGGATGGCTTCATCACCGAGTATCATCCGACGGTTGAGGAATTTAATTGGATCGAATATAATAACGATTCCGGAAGTGAACTCCTTTTGCAGGTATGTATTATTGAGCAGGTTTTAAACTTCTGTCTGCTTATTAAAGGGAATATTGGCCCATTTCTTGATTTCATTTCAGTGCCACGAGCTTCTATTTCTTATATGTAGCTTGGAAGATGATTTAAAATGCGATACATAGTTGTTTTTGCTAGTAATTGCTAGACTGGAGTTTTCTACTTCCTGGTATAGTGAAAACTATTTTGCAATGTCTTAATTCAACAGATTGGTTGTGATGACGTAACAGTTCCTCTTTGTTTTAATATTCTCGTTTACACATGAGATTTCATACGTGAGATTTCAATGAGATGTGATACGGGAAAATCAAAAAGTGGATTGGTTGAATTGCTTATTAAAAAAGACCTTCAGAATTGTTCAACGTTGCGCACATCCTTAGGCAGTGTCGCAAGTTGAAGCAGTTGAAACGCTTTTTACTGTATTGAACCAAAAGATGTATCTGACTTCTTAGCCCATAGTGCATGCGAGACGTAAGCTATAATTTTCATTTGATGGCAGCGATAGCAAAAGTACGCCCTTTTTTTCTGAAGAGACAGCTCTGATAAACTCAATTCTTCTCAGTTTTACGCGTTGAACTTCAAAGAGGTCTTTGCAAATCTCTAAAAATGCAACGCCGTAACCCTTATCGGCACATAATTTTTTTTTTGGATGATCGAGAAGAGCGATTCCTCAAACATGAAAAGACGTGAAATTCGTACCTGATTTCACGGCTATGAGAGCCCTACGAAGAATGAGCAGATAATGGAAATGTTGCCTGGGCGAGCGGTGGAAACACCTAGCAAAGTATAGTGGAAATTGAATGTGAAAGGAAAAAGCTGTTTTAGAGTGAAATAATATTTTGTATTGAAGAGATCTTTTGCTTCCGCATGCCTCGGAATCGAACTTCGTAACTGAATTCTATATTTGGTCTTTATTCAAGAAAGTACGACATTAATTTGGTGTAGTTGTTCCGATCGGCAGGAACTCCCGTATATCCGCATAGGTCATTTTTGATAAATACAGGTGATTGATACGAGTGGATCGCACGATTTTTTGGCTATGCGACATCTTTACGCGAGGACTGGCGACGCATTCATTGTGAGTTCGTTGTTAACACGTAGAATAATCCCGCCTTGCTCTATGTACATTGTGCATATCGTAAAAAATAATGCATTCTTTAGTGCAACGTGTATAATATGCATGTTCTACTAAAATCCCATATTTTATAGCAAGGTTTGATGTGATATGCGTTTTTGAGATATGCTTCCTCCACCAACCACTTAGAAATATTTGGCTTCTGGAAGTATTGTTTCAGAAGAGCTCCTAAATTGCTGATATAATTGAAGAAAACCTTTTTTTGGTCCGAACAAAGTAGAACAGAAACTCACTCTTTCGCATGAAAACCAAGTAATATCGACGATCAAAATTTGCACTTTCTATATCGTTTTAAAGCTGGCAGCACCGCGTTAGAAGGTGTCATTATAAGTATGTCGCAAAAGGATCACTAGTTTTCCGATTAATTTGGTTGTAGCGCTTGGGGATTTCATCATACCTCATGCTGTAGATCAAAACCACCTTGGCACTTGACTTGCACGAGGCTCAAATGCTCCTCATTTTCTAGGAAAATGATAGTCAGGAGAGGAAATCACCGCTTATTTTTCCAAGACCATCATTCCAAGCGCAATCTGGATATCCATGTTCGAATTCATCGTTGCTTCAGCCTTTTCTGAGGACAATAAATACTGCATTTAATTTCGATTATCGTAGTCTTGTTCGCTGAAAATTGGGTTTTCGTTTTATTGAACACATCTAGGTGAAAACAAATGAGCATCTATACATGCTGTGCCTAACTGAATGTTTCCTTGAGCAAATAAGGAACGTCAAAAGATGAGTGATTTGCTTTACGTCATATTTTAGAAGCGATAGTTCATTAATGGTCGGACGAACACATATGAGGAATTATCTAATGCATGCCGAAAGAAAGCTTCAAGTGTTGTTTCTGAGCTTAGAAGTCGGCCCTAAATTGTATCAGTTGAATGCTCCCCAGCAGCTTGAGATATTTCGAGCAGTCAAACATTCCTTATATAAAGGAGGTTCGTAAAGACACCCTTATGGGCATGCCATAGTATATTCATGCGAGGATTGAGAAGAGAAAAAAGGAATTTCATCATTTTTGTGGTGGTGCTCAAATATACGATTGCACATTGACCACTCATAAATTATCCTCCTTTTCTTTCCTTACTTCCGCTCCCTCCTCTCCATCTCCTCGCTCCCCCCCCCCCTCCCACGTCTGGAACGAAAATGTCTGAGGTGGTAAATTCGCCAGTGCAAGTGCCATCTAAAGGATTGCAATGCTTTCCTTGGCAATTTCAGCTGAGGCATTTTGCGTATCCGAAAATAAAGCGGAATGCCTTTGTTGTGGAGCGGCACACGTATGAGCTGGCGATATATATATTTTTAAATGAGCCATATTTCACGTGCAAGATCTGCAGTCGGATTAAGCGACAAGCATTCATAGAGTTCAGACATTCAGCACCTTCCCTCGCATCCAGCTTGCGGCGTCTCTAGGGGCGTGCTGACATTCAGTGTGCCAATACTGTGGGTTTTCGCATTGTGCCGTAGGGTTGCGATGATCGCTAAGGATTTAGTACACATATATTTCACAAACCAATTGTGAAATACAATGAAAAACTTTAAAAAAAGGAATGCACATTCGTCTCAAATCCTGCTGTTTCGACCTATTAATACTTCATAATGCAATGCAGAAGTAAGTCATTATTAGAGTGCAGTGGCGAAGCTAATTTCCGCTCAGTATCGGCATAGAGTTCAGTCTTCCAACATCTTCTTTCGCATCCATTTTGCAGTGTCTCAACTCCCCAGCCGAAACCATCATCTCACTTTTAACTCTATTTTGCAACATTACAGAATAATTTCTTCGCAGGTCGTCTTTGCTGCTGACGATCCAGAATCTTTTGCTGAGGCGAAGAGGATAGTGGAAGAAATCCGTGAGAGGAACATTAAGAAAGCGCCAATTCTGCTTCTCGGTAATAAGAGCGATTTATACGAGAGCGAAGCCGATTGGCCTTGCGAAGACATCAATAGTTTCGCATCAACACATCTTATTCCTTATGCGTCGGTGTCCGCAAAAAATGCTCACCGAGTACGTTCCATTACCGATCATTCTCAATGAGAAAAACTCAAAATGACGTCTATCCGACAAGTTTCATTGGAAAAGACACAAATTCTTATAAAGGTTCATCTGAACCGATCACCATACTTTTTGACAAAGTAGCTAGCAGCAGATAGAGCCTGAGGTGGACTAGCTTCAGGTACAGCCTAAGATGATATCCGACGCTGCAGCTCCTTCAAAAAGTAGGCACTTGTTCATTCAAAAATAACTATCAAGTGAGTTTATCCGTGCATTTTCATTCCATCTCCTGCTGTTCAGATAGATCGCATTTTCATGTTTATTCGGTTAACGTTGTAGTTATGCAATCAACTGGGAAGCCCATTCAGGCTGAAATTTGCAGAAAATTTGCTGCCGATCTGTGAAGAGTGCTGCCGCTTCTCTAGAAATTATTTACTAGTGAGAAAGTTTTCTCTGTGACGAGACGCTGTGACCTGTTTTCAATGGAAAATCGCTCCGTAATCAAACAATCAGATTTAAGTAACTTTTTGGTTGCACTTCAAACTTCATGATAGCATTCCTAATGAAAACCTGATGGCATTCTTACGAACGCAGACAATTTTCTCCCCGATGCGTGCATAAAGTTTTCAGCCTACGAGGACACTATTTAGTTGCCATGGGCTATTCTGCCTAAACAAACGAAAATTAATTTAATCATCCTAAATAAATGTGTGGTCTTTGCAGGTTGAGCAAGTGTTTGGTGAGTTGCTCGATCAGATGCACGGGTTCCATCCATCGGTGATGAAGAAGCGCCGGCAGTCAATGCCCTCGGGGCGTGCGTATAGTGGTGTGGATGTGTCTGAAATTGAGCGTATAGCCAAAAAACATGGCAAAAACACGTGTATTATCTCGTGAGAAGTACTCATTTGCACCTACAGCTTGAAACAAATCCATCATAGCACTATGTAGCACAATTTTTTCTTCGCGGGCAGTGAGCGTTAATTCATGAACGTTTATGCCCATAAAGGATAAAAATCTTGCCATTATCTCCATGGAAATGTGCATCTATAATGCTATGCTCTGCACGGATCTAGTGGATTTGAAAATGGCATCATAGCATTCTTTCAAATCTTTTCAATTCACTTTTCGAGATCATTCAAATTTACTTTACAAAATCTCAAGCAAACCCAAAGCAGCACATCAATCTACTACATATTCTCCTCCACTATTTATGACCCTCTTCCAACATTCGGAGTGTTCCGACCTTACAACAAAGTTTTCTGAATGCGCGTTTTGGCCTTGGTTCGCGGTATTGCCTCCTTGCAAGGGTCCACTCCCTGCTTCTCCTGATTCACATTGACATCTAGGCACCATTTCTCGTCACCCATGACTGCGAGCTTCAGAGAACGTCAATGCTGAAGCTGAGTGAGTGGATGGCGAGCAAATAGAGAGGAAATACTCAATTCGTGCCGCATCCAGGCTACGACTTTTTTTGCGCCTTTCTTATCCGTTGCAGATTTTGGACGACTGCTGCGTGACACATCACGCTGATGTACAAATGATTCGTTTTGGGAGGAAATCAGGTTCAGAACGTTGCTGCGAGCTTATGTTCCGGACAAATATGCGGGTAGGCATCCTAGGTGTGGATTTGAGGCTCGCCGTGCAGATTGCTGTGCCGGGGTACCTTACGATAGTCTTAACCAGTTCTGGCCAACTTTCGGCTCTATGATTGCGTAGTTAGCCCTTAACAAAGCTGTTCCCAACCACTTCCCTTCGTTACTGAATTTGTTGGAGGAATTCTTTGCACTGCTGGGCCTTGCTTATGTGTGACTCGACGGAGACATCGGCTTCGATATTTCGTCAGACAGCTTTAGGAATATCGCTTAAAGGTACGTGAAGGCAATACACTGCTTGGCTGGATCTGCCACAGATTGCTTCAAGATGCACAGCGTGGTGAGCGGTGGTTTCATCACCACCTTCAGCTGGTACGTCACTGGCTACCATTTCATCCTCTTGGTTCCAATACACAACCGGGTCTGCTGAAGCCATTTTCACCTGCAACAGTACACCTTGGTGTCTTTGTTTTCCCGAAGGCAACGCTAGTAGTAGCACTGATAAGGATGCTTTGAAGGCCATTGCATTCATCGCACATCAAGATGATGGACATGGGTTTGGTGCTGTAGAAATGCTGCCTGTGGTGGAGCAAATTAGCTAGAGCATGAAACGGGCACTAGTTCCCAATATGGAGCAGCATGGCTTTGAAGATTTTGAATGAGCGTCAATAAAAGGAGTAACTCAAAGAGATTACAGACTATTCCGAGTGAAGAATGCTCACGTCGTGCTCGAAGCAGAGCCTGTCTTGATGGGTGAAAAAGCTGCAACAACTTTGGTGACTCTTCCTCTAATGCTTCCACATGATCATTTTTGTCTCTACTATTGTTAAATTGAGCGCAGACAATGGGAAATATGTTTTTCGGATAATTGAGTCTTATGGTCGCTGCCACATATGCAAAATTTGCCTACAACTTTCTGAAAAACAGTTATATCCAGGGATATGACAGTTCTGGCAACAAGAGTAAAGTTCATGGGAAATACTGCTACTTTTCCGGCGCAACTGGGAAGAAGTACTCCCTACCTAGGAACTAAAAATAAACATTTGTAGCATGGTGTATTCGTGACAGTGAAGAACTACTTTATGAAAAACAACGTGCCTGGCATTTATTGACATGATTCGGGCTCTTAAACTTTGCTATCTTCGTCTAAACAACACATTTTTCACTACTACGGTAGTGCATCACGAGGTGCTACGATTGCTCAACATCAAAAAAATTCCTGTAGACTGTCCCAAGTGCTCTGAAATTCAATCTCATTAAAAGTCACAACGCGTTTATGCATTTATGCGTTATACGAGTGGTCAAAACAGTTATTCACCACTATTTCGCAGTCGCTGTCAAATAATTCCAGTTTTATTAATTACAATAATTCCTTAAATAAAACACTTGCGTCTCCTCCTTTGCCAAATTTCGAGAGGACGAGACACTCCACTCGAGAAGAATCCCCTATTCGGGAAGAGCATGTTGTGATTTGTTTCACGTATAAATTAGAGTTTGCCGATCGCCGTCTGCATATGAGGCATACAGAAATACACGATGTGCAAAATGCAATCTGGAGTGCTCTGACTGCTTGTTCGAAGCCGGGCAGTTAAATAATTTACGAGCCATGAGCCAATAGACGAACGATGTTCCAAAACTAGAGCATGGCCACAGTGGTGAACCGTTATTTGTGAACGCCAGCATGAAAAATAACACCGCCATTCTTAAATCTTTTGGCGTTGTGAAGAGATATTGCGAACTTCGGTGAAGAACAGTGTCCTAGAAAGTGTCTGCTGCGAGAACACCATTCCTACGAACCTGCCTTGCGTTTTGACAGATAGATGCACTGCTTTGCAATGCTGCGCTTTGCTGTTGAGTATGCGATCTTTGATCACTTCAAAGTGCCGATTATCGTGCTGGGTGCGTTAATGGCATAATTGCCTGACTTGGAAGAATTACTGAATTTCTTGATTGTTCTCCTCTTCCTTTTGCTATGCGTTTTGCGACACCTACTTGAAAAAAGTTAGAATCTTTCTTTGAAAGCATGTCTCAGTTAACAGAGCACAAATCTCTCTTCCTCCTTTGCATATGACTAACAATCCTTACCACTTCAATAATGCACCTAATATAATTTAGTCTATCTTAGATCTGCTCTATGCACGCACGACTTTACTATATTTCTTCCTTTTTGCATACAACTAGTAGGGCGTTTGCCGCCTTCTCATCCATGCAAAAACTGCCAAGTCAAAGTGCAGAAATGTGCCCATGGCAAATCTTTGTGCTGATTTGTTTTAGTTATTCCCAAATTTCTTAAAGCCACAAAGCACAATACATATTTTACCACCACTTTACCTACACATCTTTCCTACCCCCCCCCCCCCCACCTCCGCGCGCATGTAAAAGACTTCTGTATGATCCCTATGCTTATTGCTGCCTTTAACACCTCGCGCAATTCGCAAGTTTTCTTCGAATAGAACTTCTTTTATTGTGTTTAGAGTCACACACCCATTTTTGCATTGCGTGATATCCTGCAGTTATTGCATTCTCGCACGTCCAATTTTGAAGCGTTCACTTTTTCCAAAATTATAAGCAGTTCTTGAAAATGGTTTTTAACGGTTCATATGAATGAAAATTGCGTTGTGCGCAACTTGCCTGCATTCATAAAAGATCACAATCTGCCTACATTCAAAGCGAACCACAGCCTGAGTGCACTCATGAAAGATAACAGCCCACCTGCATTTACGGAAAAGAACAACCTGCGTGTATTCATAGAATACCACAACCTCCCTTCATTCTCAAACCTCTAACGAAGATTAAGTTTCTGAGAAGCAGCGAGTAGTATTCGCCCTAAGATATCATAGACATGGAGCTCGAGTTAAAACTTCTTTTTTTATATCAGTGTCTACCCGCGACAGCACATTCACTAACCTTGCCTTCAAATCATATCGGTGAATTTTGTCGATATCTCCAGTGAACTGTTTCACTCAGTTTTATCTTTTTGACATGTCTAATCGAATAGCCACTTCAGGAAGTGTGCTGTTTACGAGCAAACGTTGCTCGTTGTTGCCACGAGGAAGTTCGACAAGAATAATTTGCTAAAGTATTGCAAGGGTGTAGACTCCATCTTTCAACGATCCTGCTTTTTGGCACTTGGTATCTCCGTCTATCGCCATCTCTTTC
>JAARMF010000344.1:42775-62648 GCA_022844705.1 Toxascaris leonina | reverse complement strand
TGTGTGTCCTACTGAATGTGTGTGCCCATCTATCCGCAACCTCCAACTCGCTAAATATAATCTTGGATCGCTAAACGCTGATCCAAGTTTATGATATATTGCGTGATCCACATGTGTTTTTGGACCTGCATGAAAATGCAAAATGATCCACATGTGTTTTTCGCTAAACAAGTCACAAATGAAGGAGAGTGCTGGAAAAGATTGTATGAGGTCTTCCCTAGCAGTCCTGTTCGCCCGACCAATCTAGCACCAAATAACAAAGTGTTCACAATAACGAATTCATTCATAGTCACATTGGACGTACTGATCTTAGGCAATAAATTCGGTTTTCCAGCGTAGCTGGCCTAATATGCACTTCGAGAGGCCTTACAGTGTGTGGGAATTTATACATGCATTGAAGTGCAAACATCTGTAAGTTGATGGATCGTTGATGGATAAGTTGATTGGTCATCTTTGTAAGGTCTGCAAGACCAACCTATGAATCAGTTTGAGTATCTGTGAGTAGCAATGCTGTCGTGTAAATGACATCAAAAAAATTAAGCATCTTCAATGGTATATGAATTGCTACTACCAACAGAGCAACACATGTGCCAAGTGCAGATTTATGGGTTGCATAAAAACGCGTTTTTTGTAGAGGATTTATGGAACCGGTCGAAAGAGCTAGGAAAAGAATTCGTCATTTTGCGCGTTTTATTGTTTGTTGACAGTGCATGAAAGTGAACGGTCTAATCGACGGACTGGCAAAAGCAAGTATCGTGCCACTCCGTTCAGCAAGCTGATATTTCGAGATTATCACCTTCATCGTGCAGAGTGCATAGTGTGTGTATGCCGGTGCGTTTTTGCTCGCCTTTCGCTTAGGACATGCAATATTAAAATTACTCATACGAGAATCTCGAAATTAGGTGATTATGAGGTATATCGTTGGGTGTACAATGTCCCTACTTTACCTATCACCTTGCAGTAATTTATAAATATTGAAGGCTGAAAAACCTTAATGCATTTTACACTGTTCGGGTTGCAAAATTAGTATTGCAGGAGCGGCCACAATATGGCTTTTGCCTTCAAGCCATTTCAACAACAATCTTCACAAATTGCAAGCTGATGAAAGATGCACTATATAAAGCTATTAACCTAGCCAATCACGCTACAATTTCGTTTTTAGCGCGATCTGACAAGTGGAAATGAGAAAGTGATGGTTTTGCAATGCGTCTAAAAATTTTCTCATATTTCATTCCCAATAAATTCTGAGGATCAGCACGAAATGGAGCGTAGTGGTGCTTTCCTTGGTGCACATTACACTCTCCAAATTCCATAACTATAGCTTCAACGATTCGCGAGTTGAAACTGCCGCACTGAAGGAATAGATGCGGGCAGAGTGGTCAGATTAACTGAGGAATGAAGATAGTCTTATATATTTCTTATTTATTCGTAAATTTTGCATCTGCATAGTTTATCACTGGTACAAGAATACATATCGTTCCAGCTTCTTTGATACACTTACTCGCTGGTTTTGACAAAGAGATGGTGCAGAGATCACTTCATCGGCTATGTTCGCTTTTTTCGTTGTTTCTTGACGATACGTTTTGGTCAAGCTGTCATTGACGAAATGCTATTGTGCTAATGATATATGAGAGGACTTCAATGAAGTGTGCGATGCGCAGTCTGCGAAAAATGGATTTTACTGAGTGCGGAGAGATGCCGCTGAGATAAAAAAAAAACGTATTTTTCTGCTTGAGCGCCGTTTAAACTTCCTGCTTATTCTGCGCATGCTCGTCACTGATTTTGAAGGGCTCAAAGTTTTTCGGATGCTTCTTACATACCCTCCTTTGGCTTTTCAGGTGACTGCACTGATCTGAATGATTCATTTGTATCAGTACTATTTAAACATTTTTAGCTGTAAATAATTCTGCCTAAATCGAAATAACCCCAATAGATTACAATTCAAGCTACCAATTGATGAGGTAAAAGTAATAGCTTAGAAGTATGAAACTCAGTGTCTTTTCCTTCTTGCCAAAAGCAAATTTTCTCATTGTCGGCGATTATCAGCTTATCAACTGGCATACCAGGATTTATGTTCTAGAAGTTTGAAATTCTCTGCTTGCTTTCCTCCGACTTAGCGCAACTCCCTATCAACAAATCCAATCTCAGTCCTCGGTTTGCTAAAACAGAGGGTGCATGCCTGAGGTTGCGAATCTTTTTATGCACCTTTCGTGCATTTGCATACAAAGCGATCCATTTTCTCTTGCAACGAGCTCCCGAGGTCGCGTCCAACTTTTGTGTTGCATCGTTCACTTGTTCGTCGAAATCCTTGTTTGTATTTGTATCAGTCGTCTATCATCGGAAACTTGTGCGCAGTTTTTAAGCGTCTGAAAATGAAACGAAGACAGTGCAGTTTTTCAAGAGGGAAAGAAATGGTCATGCCGACGAGAGAGGGAATCACTAAAGCATCTCCAGTGCAGCAGCAATTTATCGCTTACAGTCAAATTTATTTGAAGCAAATTTAGCATTTTGTAAACTACTCTGACGTGGAGCATAACAGTTCAGATATAATTGCAATTTATGATGAAAGAAACTAGACCCTCCGACGAATGAAATACTGTCGCACTTGCATGTTTAATGTGCAAATAGAGTTGGCATGTGTTTCCATATATATCTACAACAGCCGCTGGTCGGGGAAAGGAGATGAAGCCCATATGCTAGATTTTTCTGGTTTAAATGTAAGTTTGCCCCTTATACGACTCGACATTCGGCCAAATGCATCATTGCAAAACGACGCACAAATTTGATCAGCTAGTGCAAAAGCGGTATGTCTCATTGAGTTATGCAAAATGCTCGAAGAATAAAGACGCGTTTGCTTAACATGGATGGCAACAGTCTCATTGTGTTTCTTGAAGCGTTGATTTAAGAATCTTTTTGTGAAAATCTCTCATCAGGTAGCTATTGAAATTGTCTTTTTTTTGAAAGGCAGTAGGCGGCCAAATTCGGCACTGTCAAGACTGCGAATCGCTGTTATGATTTTTGTGAAGCACCGAGAAACGCACATGTGCCCAAGTGAAACCTGTTGTTCGTTACAAAAGTGCACTTTTAGAAGTGATGATTCACCTGAGTTATTACTCCTCTAATTTAATGTTCAACTATAAGATGAGTGTCAAGTGCCAACCGCTAGTTACCTCCATTTATGCCACTATATATTTTTTGAATTCATTCTCGAAAAAGGCTTACAATTGTTCGCTGAAGTTTAAACGGCATGAGGATGTCCCAAAAACAGAGCTTTCCCCAAAAAAAGACTGAAAAATGTGACCTGTTATGATGTTCACAATTGTATGAGAGATGCACGAGTAAGGTCGAGGCGGATGAAGTTTGATATTTGAATCTAAACTCCCACGGTTGTGTCCTTCAAAATGCATTTTCGATCACTCATCTCATCTTCTTTTCACTCTCACCTTCCTTTTGCAAACTCTTCGGTTCTCATTTTTACACCTACTACATTCTTTTAAACCACGAAGTACCATTATGGTATGCATACTGTACAAATTATTCAAGCTTGAAAAGGTGCTAACACTCTTCCAAATCAAAAGTGCTTTGAAGTGAACTAAGCTTAAAATCAAGGTTCTATCCTCTGAAGTTACACGAGGCAAAATTTGTTGTACATTATCTGTGACATTTTATGGCGAAAGGACAGATTCATATGCCGATTGTATAAACGCACTGAAATTCAGCGTTACTTTCCCGGTTTTGAGCGGTGGCCATTTGAATGAGCCGCAGCTTTCTTCTGCGCGCCATTATCAGTCACAGCATGTCCATAGCTTGGGTGAGGTGGTTTGCTTGCATGCCATCTTCTCAAAAACACGTCCTGCAATTCTGCGCCGAGCTCCTCAAATGATTATAACGATTTTTTTGGGGTACATAAATTTTTCATTTCACGCATCACGGCAAATAAACAAGTTGCACGATATCTAATCAACTATTAAAACTGCCGTTTATCATTTGCTTTTAATAAAATGAGCAAATGGAATGCAGCAGACGCAAATTACGATTTTATTACATTGAGACTTCCGTCTAGCTCGGTGGCCGTCTAGCTCAAAAAATGCGAAGCAGATGGGAAAGCTTGGGTGCCAGAATTATGATGGTGCAAGCAATTCGGACGATGTTTTTCACAACATATCATGGAAAACTAATGCCCAAAACAGTGTCGGCAATGATGCGTGGAGATCCACGAAAATAGCAGTTAGCGTCGCACACGTCTGTTATACCACCGTTACAGTTCCTATGTTTCTTGCCCTAAGAGCAATGGAGCGTTTGTTTTTTATTTTATCACCTCTGTCATGTGCTAATCTCTCCCTTCCCATGGCATTTTACGCGAAATCTTTGCCGGTGCGAGAAAAAATGTTAATTTCGGCTCATTTCATGCTCAAAGCAATGCAAACTGCACTGTACTTCATGTACTCCAAAATTCTGCAATGATTCTATCGTCGATTTATAATTGCTGATGAATCAATCACTTTGAGCTGCTTCCTAAATTCGAGCGGACTAGACCGAAATATTAAGTCAGGTTTCCCCTATTCGCAGTAGGCGGAGATTCAGTGATGCTGCATAAGCCCAAAGGTCATTAAGCTTTTTGGCAACAATACTTTCATTCCGTTACTTTGCAATTCGCTATGACCGTTGGGAAACTACGAAAGCCTTTCACATCTAAACCCTCAGTTGATGATAATTCACACAAATCTCCATTGGCCCTTGCAATGCATGCGATATTATTCCTTCGTTACAGTTTGGGAGAAGCGAGCTGTATATATCACAACCTCTGCCTTCTCAGAGCCTAGAACATGGGCCATTAGTGACTTCATTTTTCATTTTCCCCTTGGTGCAGACTAGAGAATTCAGTCTGCGTTATATATGCACAAGTCATTATTCAGAAGGCAGCAGTCGAACGTTTTCGACTCTTCATCTTAATCTTTACAGCACTTCGTTGGTTTCGAAACTTGCGCAGTTGGAGGTTTCAAAAAGTTCTCCCTATTTTGCATCTTGTCAAACTTTGGTGGATATACATAGTATTTTGCTTTAGGAGATATAGCAGGAGATCTCCTAAAAACTTTAACACTGGAGAGTGCTGTTGTTAACTATGCTGTTCAGTGATTTTGCCTTTTCTGTCTGGATGCAGAATCACAGGAGACAAAGTATGCCATCATGCGAAGTATATGACCGCATGAAATTTGAAGTTCAGATTTTTTTCACATAATTTTCCTTCCAATGGAGCCTGGTTCCACTATAGCAAGGAAAACGTGGTTATTTCAAGCAACGAAACCGGTCTTTACTTGACGTTGCACCTTGCTAAGTGCAATGCTCTTCAACCCTACAACAATTTGCTAGTATCCGATAGTTTAGCATGTGCACGGTGTGACTTATACGCATGCGACTTCTTGTATGAATGATTACCTCGTTGTGCTACATCCATTATATCGGAAGGTTGAATGCGAAAGAAAAAAAGCGGGTCGCTCGCACACTCATATTTAAACACTCAGTCGAGCGAACAAAATCGATGCATTGTTTTCATAGCCGACAAAGGAATCGTGATACTTTATTTTCAAGACTTGGTGGCATTCGTTCAAAAACATACTTTTTGCAGGCCACTGCAAAAAATTCAAACAACGAAAGCACAGAATATCCGTGAGAACAAACTGACAAAGTACACTAACTGACCGTGGGGTGGTTTTTGAGTGGAGAGGGCGTTTGTTTCATTGATGTCGGCGAAATGGGCCGAGTGCCAAAAATTGGCCTTTTTTTCTGTACGTGAGCACAGCGCCTTTTATAGCGGAGGCACGCCCACAGGTGGGAGTGAATGTCGCGAAAGCGACGGTAAGAGCCACGTCCGGAGACAACCGGCAGTGCTCCGCACGAAGCAGCACAGAGCAACCGCACACCCACTCCGCGCTTTTTGTGACGCGATTGTTAGCTGTGTGTGTTCCACTACTCAGTCTGCATCCGCAATGATTCTACGAGCTGTCGTTCTACACGTCATCTCTCTGGTTGTCTACGGTATGTGCCGTTTGCGTATAGCCGCCTCACACTCTCACCCTGATCTCCCGCATCGCTACCGTACCCATCCGAAATGCAGCTCCAATGCGCGTACCGTTCATTCATTGTTCAGCTATTCCGAATCCTGTAAGTCAACTTCCCCACAAGAAGGAGAATGGAATATGCAATTTATTCGCACCGATACCTCATGGATTTGCTTGGGGAATTGCTCAGTGCCTAGTGATTTTCGTTTTCAGACACACCTATTCATTGGACTTATAAAGGCAATACTTTGTTAATTTGCTATCAGCTTCACTTCCGTTTATTTGAAGTGAGAATGAAATTTTGAACTACTAGTCTGAATTCTTTCTGCCTACTCAACTATCAAGACAATTAGCATTTGTAGAATTCTACACTCATTTCACTTATTTCGCAGCGAATTTTTTCTCATCACTATTGGTTTGGAAATATTCTCTAATGACCGAATCAATTAGTGCTAAAGACAAGGCATGATTTCAAGTTTATCATGTTTAGTGTTGGCTATCTTTAGCGCAAACTTTTCTACTCTTGCGAGCTCTCTATTTCAGCTTTCTTCCTATGGAGGACTTTCAGAACGACTGAGGAATTTTCTCAGCACAAAATCTTCAGCATTTCTGGTTCTATATCTCTACCTCACTATATTCTGCCCTACGGAACCAGAATTTACGCAGAAACTTCTGCATGATATCATTCAATTGGTTAACTAGATTCTTTTCATTCTCAGTAATCCTGGAGACTACTTCTTTCCTCGCGCTTGATTCAAATATAATAGCGGCATTGTATACATCAGAGAGTCGGTCGACCAGCGGCAACTGTATCTCTCTGAAGGCAGTGGGAGCATGTAGAAAAAAACAAGAGCAATAACTTTTTGCTAGTTCATTGCCATTCAACGACCCTTCAAAGCGGACTTTCGAAATACTGTCTACGTTGAAAGCGGCTGCATGCACAAGTTTTCTTTGAAACCATCTGGCATCAAATTTTGCATAGACTAACCCATGTGTAATTCTAACCGAAAATATGCATTAATTTTAGAAAAATCGAGGTAGAATCACTTCCATTGCCATCCAAAAACGGTGAAATTTTCGTATCGTATCTCAATTAGGAGAACCACTATGAGAATTTCTTCGCACTCTAATGTATTTATTGAAATACTAAATGAATGAGTAGGTGCATCAAATCCTCTTCAGAAGGAACCGTCATTGGTTAAGCATAATGTGCACATTTCTCAATAAAAATTCCTCCTAACATAATGGCAACAAAATCCACGATTGAAATTTATCAAAGATTCAAAGAGAGGACGTTGTGCTGCAGCGATAACTACACGCATGCGAAGCTTAATTCAATTGTAAATATGAGATTTCAAGACACGTGTTTCAAAAAATTCTTTATTCTAATAACCATCATATGAGAGTCGGCACACTTATCGGCCGTGAACCGTTCAGCTTGCACTTCATTTCTTACGCTCGCTTCAGTTTCTTTAATGTTTGCCCATATGAGCCAGACGTTGTTGTAGAAATGTTGCAGATATGCATCAGAAACGGAAGACGAGTTCTCAAGAAGCGCTCAAAATAATCAAAAATGCACTTTTCACAATTTTATTGAGGTATTAGAAAGAAGTAATCAAAATTTTGATGTACGAAAGCATTTTAGTACCTAAATTTATCTAGAAATCACGACCAACATTTCAAATTCTAGGCAAACGATTGTTTTGGAATTCAATTGTTTGCTGGATGAATTTCAGAAATTCGCATAAAAACCAAACTTTTGGCCATTTGCCTGAAATGTTTTCGTTTCCAATTCAGTTTACAGATTGTCGATTTGCTCTCCAAGATGACCCCTATTCAATATCAAAAAATCGTGCTATCTTCACTACATTAATCTAAATGTTCCTAGAGAATTTTAAATCGATGTCCTTCTGTTTTTGTCAAAAGCAGTATATATATTTTTCTATTCGTTTTTGCTCAAAAGTCGGAGCTTTACGTCTAAGTTTTGTGGTTGGAAAACCCGTTTTCGTTATGTTCTTCTTATTGAAGCCCCATCCGTCCGCCTCGATTGTACACTGGAAACAACATTCTCTACATTACTCTAAAATGAGCACGCCCTTCACGTGCACGCTTTAAAAAACATCCACGAGCAGCGCATTGCGTTAATGGCGAAAGAACCTGAGTACTTGGAATGCCTCTTGTGCTTCTACATGTACGCACTAACGCAAATCAAGATTTCGTTTTTTGCGGTCCAAGTTGTAAAAATTTCATTCTTCATTATTTGATATTTCAAATTGAGCTGTGGCACTTTTCCTTCAATATTTCACTGCCGAACAAAGCTTCGCGAGGTGTAAAGCAACACTTCAGATGCTTCATATGGGCATAGAATGCTATTTGTGAAAAAATTACAGCTGTAACGCCTTGAGGGGGTTCTTTTGAAAATCATTTGAGAACTGTGCACATGACAAGTAGAATACGAGAGGAGAATGATTTCAAGCATTTTGCAGGCATTCTTTTGGATACTTATTCACTACCTATCACAGGGAACATTTTCGTCATTTTACCAAACACTCCATAACTTAGCGCCGACCAATGTTTTCGTCTAAAGTGGGAATTTCTCCGATCGGCTTGTTGTCGAAGGAGATCGCTTAAGACGTTTACAACCGAAAGAACTCAATCTAACCTATCTTACAACACAAATGTGAGCGAAAATTGTCGCTATGGGTTTGAATTTTATTCCTTTCCCTGTCGAAGTAATCGCATTTGATAGAGAACCACTTTCCTTTTCAATTGTTGAGAAGCTCTCTTTACAGGGTAGCATGTTTTTTCTAGCCACTCAAAAAACCTCTTGAATGAGCCCACCACCCTACAGTAATATTGCTATTTTTATCCCATAAAATCCTGCATTTTCTTACTCGGAGTGATTTTCCCTACAATTAATTTCAGTTGTCATTCTTTTTTGAAGTGATCCTTCGGTTATAAACATTCTGCACAGAATGCTTCACTATTCAATCTACATTCACTCATCTCATTAATCTTTGTGTTTACTCTCACAATGATCCGTTCGTTTTCGTTCGACTTCTTTCCGGCACAACTAGAATACTGTACTGATGCAAAGAGCACATGAATTTTTCATAGGTCATAGATTGCGCATTCAGTCACAAGTTTTACAGTACAAAATGGCATTCATTAACAAACGACCGCACTAACGTTTTCGAGTAAACAAATGGAAGTACGGAGAAGTGGATAGAGAATTAAATTTCCTCGAACAATATTTGTGATGGAATTGGGCAAAGTACTCAGTGTTAGCAATGAGAATGCAGTTTGAACGACTTTTAAATGAATTCAGCGATCTGCAATTTAGCTTCATAAAAAGTGTTCATCATTCAAATGCAAAGACTGCGTAAAGTAGTGGTTCAGTACTATATGTGTCTTTTTTGAGACCCGTACTTGACAACACAAAATTGCGATGCGAGCAACCTTTTGAAGGTCGTTGATGAGCAAGTGATCTTTTCTGTGATCAATAATAGATAACCGTGATTCGAAAAGTGAAATTAATGCGAAGAAACTTTGAAACATAGCCAAATCTCTGCATCATCAATCCAGGACCTGAAGCAAATCCTGTCAGGACTCGTTGAAAGTTGAAATAGTTGTGCATCCAGTAAGGTTCAGTTTTTGGCTCCAATAATGATCAGTCTACAATATCGGCAAAACACAACCCTTTTGCTGATTGTGCGGATCTTTTTGAGCAAAAATCTACAGCCTCATGGTTTCATTATGTCCAGGTTGCACTTCAGTGAGAGCGATAAATCTTAATAGTGATTATGAGATATTGACATGTTATAAATGCTCCAACGGGGACAACTAACTCGCGGATCTGGGCGATCGCTGAATTCTGTAAGATCTATCAACAACGATGTTTCCACCTGAGTTTTAGCTTGAGCGTTTCTTTCCCGAGAATGATATTCTTCCATATATCATCGAACAAACATTTGTACAAGTCATTTCCTTGTCGCGATATTTAAGTGCATATTGCGCTAGTTAGATTGGCAGCACTTTCTGGCTGTTTACTGAAGCCCATTAAGACGTCAGCTCACTTGAAAAGATCCCAGCTGGGAAAGAGCGCTTCTAAATGAGTGCCAACTTTTGCTCATTCGGTTAAAGTATGCAAAGGCAAGGTGAACTTTGCGAGTTTTGATGAGAACATGTGTGTAGCGTAGACAGAAAGATGTGGAAGAAAAGAATCAGTTATATGTAAGACGTTCATTTCCAAACGACTCGGTTCGAGCTCCTGCACACATTTCATCGCCACGAAGCCAAGAAGATTCGAGCTTCCTCTCAAGCCAAAAATCGCTTACATCGCTTATTTTCCTATATCTTCCCTCATTTCTCTTGCCTCCTCCATCTCCTCCTCGCTCTTCTCTCCGCACCCTCTCCTCCGCTCGCTTTAAGCAGTTTCCAACAATGCATTCATATTTCAAGAGAACCGATCGTTCATACATGCCGCGCGCAAAAAATTTGCTTTCCTCGCCTATTTTGCAGCGCAATCGACTCCAGATTACATGCAAATTTCCTGTCACATTGAAACGTCTATAATTGCTTACAAAATTGATAGAACAGTCGAAAGTGAGGTTAGGGAAGATCGTCATTTAAAAAATCTCATTTTGTAGATCTAATTTGACTCCTAAACTAACAAACAAACAAACAAATAAACAAATACACGCATACACATATATACCCACACAAAGCAGCCATGATCGGAAAATCAAGAAAAATGATAGATATGCGAACGGAACAACTGTCTGCACAAATAACCAGGCGCAATCGTATAACGCCTAATAACATTTACTATAAAAACAACTTCTCTTATCGATGTGCATTCAGCGATTTAGTTTTCCAGCATTAGTCAAGTATATTCCCACACGTACGCCAACAGCTATATACGAACGACTGAATTAAATGCGAAATATCTATTGCAGGGCGAACCAAAGATTTGCATATTTAAGGTTCATCTCGCTTTCAAGCCAATAATGCTCCTCAGTGCGGCGTCTAAGGGCAGGGTGACTAGCAGCGTACATACATAGATCGTGTCAGCCGCTCACTTTGTTCATCAGGTCGAACTGTCTAGCAGGCAGCGGCCTACGCGCATACACATGCATATAAATGCATATGGCTAGACGCTGCCAGACTGTGTTTTTTCAGAAGTCTTCATAAAGCGCACGAAAATACACCCAATGATGTTCAGCCGTGCATCAGTAGTACTGTACTCCCGTCCTTTTATCGAATTCTTATAAGTAAGCTTAACTATGCTCACTGGTCGGGAGCCTCTCAGATCTTCCAAGTGCATAGCAACGTGATAGTCTCCCGCATTCGGATGACGCCGGGACCGCCTTAGGTCAAACGGTCCTAGGGTAGTCTTTCCCTCTAAGAGCAAAAAGTAATCGAAGACACATGGAAGTGCCAAGATTGCTTCCTTATAAAATGGAGGAAGATTAAGAAAGGAGGCATTGGAGGAATTTATTCACGAAATACTTCGAAACTTCGAGATGGTAAAGTAGTGCTGCCGAATAACTTTCTCAGCGTTTGCACCATATGAAGACCCTCTTCTGTCTTTTCACTTAGCCCTGACGAATGTGTGAAGTTACTGTTACTATACATGTGAAGCTATTGTTACTGTACAATGTGAGCATCATCGATGGACGCGAATAACCTTTCTTCTATTGCAGCTCAAATTCCACAACAGCCAGCCGTCGCAACGAGCAGTGCATGCTTGAACGGCTGTCTCCAAGATGGGTCGATGATATTCGCTGCAAATAACCTTCGAAACTTTGAGAAGATAATCATCAGTATCGAACAGTTTTGCAGGTGGGCTGTTCGCTTTCCATCTCAAAACTAACCGTGAACCGACAAATGCAACGAGATGTTACACCCATCAGTGATGGACGACAGTAATTTGATTTAAGTTCATATAACAAAAATTATGTTGGATTTCGACGTGTAAACTTTCATCTCTTAAAGCAAAACTCAATTACACACCTGGCATCTTGTCAGAAGATCAGGGATGGAACAATTTCACATCGAAGCCGTGGAAAGAATTGTGCTACATTGCTGACGCCTCTGATTTCTTTTGATTTCGATATCACTGAACGGCAGTGTGCATCCGCAAAAAATGTGAGATTGTTCTTGTCCTGGTATCACTTCGTTCTTTCATTCCTTCCCCTGAACATGACCTATCAGCTGTTTTTCCAAAAAGTGACAGCTGCTTCAAATAGTGCTGCCTTATGGCTGAGCTAATGCAAGAGATCCGAGAAAGGAATAAAATTTCAGTGCTGTCAAATTTTTTGAAGTACGGGTCTTTGGTGAAATTTTTTTGTGGTTGGCACAGGACTTGTCCTGAACTTTTGTTTACCCACCTCTTTATGGGCAAAGTCGTCTAATACGAGAAAAAACGCACTATAGTTCAATGGCTCCATACTTTGTGTTCATTGCCAGAGTGGGTCGTCGCTATAGTTGCAGATCTATGCATGTGTGTCTGAAGGTGTGGTGTATGCGTGTGTGTATGTGTGTCTGTGCGCGTGCGTGTGTGTCTGTGTGTGTTTGCATTATATACGAGAAACTGGTGCGCATTGCGAGTAAGAAACCCGTTTTTACAACAAGGTGGTGTTTGTCGACGCGTTTCTAGTTCCTCTGCTCGCTAATTTCTTCAAGATCGATTTTTTGCGTTTTCGCTGCGTCCTTTTACGTAACCGATTCCAGCTCAACAAACATTCCGTTATTGAACAGTGGATCTCTCCCGGTTATGCCATCACCATTGTATTGTCCCTCACCTTTCAGCTAAAGAATACGCTTTGAACAGGAGTGCACTCATGAATTTTTCTACAGAAATTATGTGATTGTATACTTTCATTCGGTAAAGCATAGATAGATTCTCATAATCGCTTGCAGAACCTTTCAACATATGTCTATGACTTTCGCACTGTCGCGTCATATTTTTTCCTTACTTTAAAAGAACTTAATAGAACAGAAACTGATGCATTGCCTCGCCTTCACGTTCTTGCTTGATTAGATACAGTTCACGGGATAACTGACAAATTTAACGGAGGAGTTTCTTGCAATATTTCACGTTTGAACGACTTTTAAGCGAGGTGACAGCGAAAGAAACGAGGAAAGCATTGCATGTCGCCTGAAAGGAATTAATCCCCCATCCACCATATTATCAAATCGTTGCCATTTCCGTTGATAGGATAGTGATTGAGGAAATAGAGGGGAAAATGGAACGTCAGCGCGTTTGCCACACTCCTTGAAAAAAAAATATATACTTCTGAAATAGTCTATTGTGCGGCGACACAGCGACACTTTTGCTAAACAACTTAACCGCTCGTGGGCGTCTTTTCCGCTTTCTTGCGCGCGTCCACCCACCCAACTATGGTCGCAACTCAGTAACCAAAACACTCGTCAATTTCTTCTGCTCATCATTCATAACGTCTACCACACCCATAAGCGCATCATGTCCACAACTATTCATATTAACCGAAAATTAAGCGCACTAGCATTTTCAACAACATTCCCGCTGAACCAAACTTATGTCACCAAATGAAATTTCTAAGCAAAATGCAGACAACTTCATGTCCTCCACCTATTTCAAGTCGCATTTGTGCTGCTGCGTTGCGAATTTGCATTGTTGTCCTCGAACAACGACCATCCCTGTCTCCAATATGACAGTAAGTGTTAATCTGTAGGTTGCAATGCTTCACCTTGTATCTACAGCCATGAAAATCATGTTGCAAGGAAGCCGAGCGAAAAAGCAAAACATTAGCAATGCAATTTGATTATTTGATAAGGTGAAAGATGAGAGCTTTTAAAGAAATCATTTCGAATGGAATCGTAAAAGCGCTGAGGACATTTAGCTGCTGCTGTCATTTTGCCTGAATTTTGCTATTGTACTCTAAGCAAAAGTTTTCACAAGAAGTGACCCGGAAATCAACTGAATAAGAAAAAAAGAATGTGATGGAGCACTTACTAGGAAATTTTGAACAATTTTTGAAAAAGACATCGCAACGGTGCGAAAAGAGCTTTTCATTCCACTTGATGCAAATTGTTGCATTTCCTCTCATGCCTTTTCACTTAGACTGGTTCCGTAATAATTCAACCCCATACAGGCTGAATTCAGTGAGCCTTAAAACCAACAGGTCTTCGCAGTTTACAGCAAGTTGTGACTCAATTAAACTGTTTCCCAAAATGAAGTGTTGCGGACCGGTAATGTTCGAGAAAAAGGAATCGTATGCTGGATGTCTGGAAATGCCTTCTGACAAGTGAATCGCTCACGACATCCTGTAATCGAGAAACACAAAAAGGGTGAAGTCAACTTGGTATTGCCGTCAACACCTTTGGCGCCAATGTAACATACCATTATACTCGCACACGCTTTTATCTAATTAAAAAGAAGCGAAGCATGGAAGGAAGCTCCAAAGGCAAATTGCTCTTCCTCCTTCCGCTCTCTTCCCTTTCTCACTTCCTGCACGGGCAAATTAGCCGTACTTGCGCGGTGGGTTTAACTTTGCAAGCGGTTGTGTTGTTTTAAGAAAGGCTTCGCAGAGACCTATTACAATAATAACAGTGATACAAAAGGCTGGTTTGTGAGGAAGGGAAATCAAATGATGCATGCAACTCTTCGTGTTCTTTGAGGGAACTACCTTGAACGTAAAATTTTGCATTGGCGAATAACAGGCAGGAGGTAATAAAAATCACATCAACTGGCGGGATGGTGAGTATGATATGGTACCTACCTGAAAGCAATAATTACCTGGGAGCATCTAACACATCATGATGAGTCAATGTGTCGTTAATTACCTGGAAGCATCTAACACATCATGATGAGTCAATGTGTCGTAATAATCTTTCATTTTAGATAGTGCTGATCTTCATCAGACTACTTAATAACACAACTGTACTTTTGTTGCTTTCCCAGCAATCTTCGCTTGCACCATTTACAGCTATTTAGAGTGTGTTTTGCTTGCTTGATTCCTGATCCAAACAGCAGAGGCAAGAAATGAAGGAGAACATCAAACTAAATAGTCTGTAAAATCGTCACCTTTTAATTTACCCATTATAATAGAGGAAGTGCACTTCGCAAGCATTGATTTAACGAAAAGCTCCAATTATTAATCAGATGCCTTGAATTCTTCATTAGAATAGCATATAAATTTATAAAAGCGCCTATCGAATTTGCTATTCAATAATGAACTAAATTCTTTGCGAGGGGTTGTGCTGCTGAAAGGGATGATTACTTCCGACAAGCACCTATGCATCCTTCAGCAAATTAAATTTCAGCGCAAGTCGTAGTATCAAGCAAAAGTATTGAAGATGCAAGATTACTTCCAACAATATAAATCAAAAAGAATGTAGACAGTGGATACAAAAATATAATTATTGCCAAGACAATCAAAAAACAGTTGCATTTGAATGATTTATTTCATGAAGAACGCATGAGGTGAATAGCATCAATACAATGCTATTTATAGTACATACGAACAGTTGGTGAAGTGCGTGGCATCCTGCAGCGAAACCGATCGTGACGAGCTAGGAAGACGTTCATCACTCAGCGCTTATATTTGTAAAGAGAAAATCGAAGGTAAACCGTCCACCATATTGTGATATTCGATAGAAAAGATTCCGAGAAGATGAACGTTGTAAAAAATCGCTCAAATGGCCAGCCCCTTTTGATCCATTTCGGCATTTCGTTTCGCAGAACATTTCCGCAGAACTCATTTCGGTTTCGGTCTGCTTTCTAATTACCTCTTGCTGGGGGTGTAATAAAACAAGACGCAGCCTCATTTGTGGTAACTTATGAAAGGTACGCTCTTCTATGCATGATAAGAGCTTCCACTTTATGCAGAAAGATCTATATTGTAATACGATGATTTCGATCCTTTCGCGAAATTCCAATCCGAAAATAGATGGAAATGGCATCCTTCGGCCAATATCCAAAACACATTATGCTCTAGCATCGATTCCTTGTGGTTAGGCAAACGGTATTCGCGGCCAATTGTGTATTCGTGAGGAAGCTACACAAACGTCTGACCACGTCAGACTTAGGAGAGCAACGAAACAAAGAGATGATACCGAAACGTTGCACCATCTTTCACTATCTGCACAAAAAACGGCAAACGCCTTGTTTGCGGCCAGCAATGTATGGGGAAAGTTACAGAATTCCGACTGGTGAGGGAGTGCATACAGTCACAGGACACCGAAACGGTCAACCAGTGCGCCAATGAGTGCGGACATGCGGTTGGTGCGACCATCCAGCTCGACTCATCACCATCGGCCGCCGTCAACCCGTTCGCCTTCTTCGACAGTATCAGTCCAATTTGCAGGTTTGTTATCACCATCGATGGCATTGTCGTATTAATCGACAATAACGCGAGGAATTTTCTAACCATCAGAAAGTGCAACTAATTGGCGAGCAAGCAGTTCTACTCTACCAGTAATAAGTGAAAAACAAATGCGATTTCTGCCTTTTTCATTTTCGTTTGCTGCCTCTATGAGAAAGCCTTCCGAAACATTTTATAATTTTATAAAGTGTATTTTTGCATGCTTCAGACGTCAGTAGAGAGCCAATAATTCACGCCCCTGGTAAAGATATCCTCATGCTGCTAACTGTCCGGACTAAACTGCAGCATTTGTGACGACAGCGCAACAAACCGAAATATTCCTCAGTCTTTCCCTCGTTAGTATATTCATTGCTGATACAATTCAGTTGCACAGTGGGATAGAGCGTACATTGATTATTGTACTTACAGCACTCTCGAATGCACAGTGAAGTGTGCAATATCGGAATCGAACAAGAAATGTGCTGGATCTGGCGACATCTTCCGAGTGAGTCTCATCAGTCTCGAAATGGGCACATATAATTGCAGTAATATATCTAATATCTCGTATAATTTCGCTATAAATTCGTCACTTTGACTCCTCTTCCCTAAGTTTTGCTTTATTCGTGACTCCTCCAAGCATTCTTTTAAAAGTTCTGCGATCGAAAATATTGGAATCAATATGGGAATCGAAGGACATTGGAAAATTAATATTCGTCTCATAACTGATATTCTTTTGAGGACATCGGAGCTAAACAAGTCGTCGATGCAAACGAACGCCTTCGAAATGATCTTGATAACTCATCGTCGCCAGTTGCTGGACAGTTGGCAAAGATTTATCTTGAAGCACTACCGGAGGAATGTGCTTATATCGTCGATCCAGTCAAATATGACATGGTCACTGAATTGTGTTTACTTCCTCCTCAATTTCCCTCATAAATTTAGAGTAAATTGCAAGAGTGCCTTTTATTTCTGCTCTCCTTATCCAACAAAAACTCCGGACGTTTCTTTGAGGCTCACTGTAAACTGTTTAGACGTTCGCAGAACATGAGGAAGAACTTGGGTCTGAAATGGCCACTGAAACAGCTTCAGTTGACGATTTCAACATGCCGACAACATCACCATCCAAAAGCCAACCGGTTTGTTGAACTTTCCGTCTTATTTGTGGGAACTCTTAAGTCAAAAGCGCTGGAACTACTTGCTTCCCCTTTCAAATGTTTCACTTCGTTGAAGAATGTTTCGTCCAGTGGCTTCTACGAGAGGTTTATACCAGCAAGATTGACACAAGTTCACAATAATTTCGCGAAAAGTTCGCCATAGTACAGCATTTAAAAATCACTCTTAGAATAATTGCGTTGTAAAGTGACACTTGCATAGTTCTAAGAAGCCACTGCAAAAAATTCTTACCAGTTACTCTTACTAAGCAATTCTGACTGAAGAATTAAGCTTAAAGAAAAACCATCTCATTCTTCAGAGGTCGACATTTACGAAATGCGAAGGCTGCTAATTCGGTCTTCATCTGAAACAGTTAGGTGAAATCCTTGACATAGCATCCCTTAGTAGATTTGAATTGGCAACTCCTCACCTCTGCAACGTGCTTTAATTTGGACCCTTAGAAAATGTTAGGCATGAGGGAGAAATGTGTTATTGCAACATATTCTTTTGTTAATGCTTAGGGGTTTGAGCGGATCAAGGCAACCTATTGCAGAACGTTCTAAACTGTTGCCTTTAAGAAATAAGGAACATCGCAGGATTGCAACACTGCATAATGCAAGATCTCATCAACGCGTCACATATCACTGCAGGGCTGAGAACTGAGAAAGTATAGTAGTTGCTGGAGATATCGGAGAGGCAGTGGGGAAGGGATTTTCAGGAAGCAACAGACCGAGAAGAAGGGGTTCAAAAGCTGATTTCTTAAAAGCGTATAGGGCATATGGGTGGAGCTCTTCTAGATTTTGCGGAAGTAACTTCCTAAATAATCTGAGGATGAAGGATCTCAGAGAGCAGAACATAAAAAAGGAAGGTCCTAGAAAGCGTCGCATTCCCAAACGGTGTTGAAAAGGGAAGAGAAGCACGAATAAGCGTATCGAAAGAGAAAAGCCGACTACTCACAACACGTTATATCTTGCTTTAGGTCAAAATACTGAGGTGATGAGCACGACCTTGGTGCGCTTACTTGTATTGTCACACACAGAGCATGCGAGCCGAATTCGCGCTTGGGGAATTAAGGAATTAAGGTGAAATTAGTGTTCCAAACGAATCGATTACTTAAACAGCTATTGCTTTTTATTAGGGTGGGATCTGGGCAACAGTTGCAGTCGACGACAGTATACCCGATGGAGTTAGCACTCGCAGGTTCCAGCTCGAGACTGAAACGAGCGGCACACAGCATCCCATCTCAGCCGATGGACTTCCAGCTGAGGTATTAATTTCTTTAATTAGTCGGTTCTTGGTCATAGGCAAGTTCTATTTTCTTTATTTTTTGTATCGGACAGTTTGCTTCGAAAAGTTTATAAACCTGATAGTATGCCATATAATGTTTGTGCAACAAACAGTTTGACTACTCATATGTAAGAGAAGACAAAGTTTTGGCTGAGGTTTTCTTCGGAATTAAATAGTTGAAATGTTTTTAGAGAGCAATTTTCGCAGCACAAGACTGGTTATGGTATTAAAGAAGATTTGGAGGCTAGATGTCTACTATTTGCAATCTCAGAAGTAGGAACTAATTCGTTTACTCGATTCAAAAATTATCGTTGCCTAATAATTCCTGAAAATCGTTCATTGAAGATGGAGCCATAAATAAGCAGTTTCTGTCCTCCTCCCGTCCGCTGTTTCCATTTTAAATGACAAAATGACAATATCATTTAGCTCGAGGCACATCACCGTTAAAGGTGGGGGAAACCTCCACTGCACGAATCCTTGAAAACAATCAACAGCGAAAAAATTTTCCGCGAGTCTCTAATAGGTAACAATTTCGTTCCATTCGGCTTCCTCGAAAAAAGTTGTGAAACATATGTCTTGCATAGTCCTGATGAATGCTCCCCTCTCCATCAACAATCAAACATTCCTGAATACACCTTCGATTCTTCTGCAGCATTAGGAAATTTTTTACCGCCTCCTACACACCCACTCCACTCACCAGGAAAAAACTGTTCAAAGCTATATTGCACATGTTTGTTTCATGGGAGAAGTAAGCCAACAGTTTCGTCTGCTCCAAATTTCCACCTCCTTCGGACAATTCAGTGTCCGACAATGTTCATGCTACTTGTAACTGAAGATAGTAAAAACTATTGTGCAACGCCTCATGAGGCCAAACATTTCGGACAACATGGGAAGCAATCCATATCGAACGATTCTCTACTAAAGTACAGTGAAAACAGTATAAAACTAGTTTCACCGCATCGTCCTTGCGCATTCTCAACACTAAATAAGCAATTTTTCTTTGGGGGGGAGGGGGAGGGGGGGGGG